>JAKNSH010346268.1:0-16217 GCA_027790015.1 Cymbopogon flexuosus
AAGCAAACCTGAAAGACGCCCAACAAAACACATGCCAACACCTGAGCAATGGACTAATGTTTTCAATCCAGCCTATGCATATTATGTGTACTATTGCTATGCCAATCTGTATACACTGAACAAGGTACATCTTTTTGTGCAATGGAGTTCTTCATCATGTGCTCATTTAAGGATAAGTAACACAGAAGATCCTGTGCAAAAAAAAAAAAAAGAGAGAGAGATAATAGTTCGCGTTTTCTTTTTTCATAAAATAAATTTTAGCTTGCAGTTATTTTTCTTGTTCATCATTCATCTGGTTAAATTATGGTGGTTGATTTGAAATTTGTTGAGAGTGCAGCTTCGTGAGTCCAAGGGCATGACAACAATCAAACTTCGTCCACACTGTGGGGAGGTATGTGCCTAACATAGACTATAAATCTCCAGATTGAACTTGAACATAGTGACCTCTGACCTGATTATTGTTATCTTCAGGCTGGTGATATCGATCACCTTGCTGCAGCATTTCTTACTTCGCATAACATTGCTCATGGGGTGAACCTAAAGAAATCCCCTGTACTTCAGTACTTGTATTATCTTGCTCAGGTTAGTGATAGTATTTTTGTGTTGATTGAAGATCCATTGGATTTTCATATCATTGTTTGAGAGAAACTAATTAATTATCTTCTGTCTGGCTGTATTCAGATTGGTCTTGCAATGTCTCCCTTAAGTAACAACTCACTGTTTATCGACTATCACCGGAACCCTTTCCCAACATTCTTCTTAAGAGGTCTTAACGTGTCTCTTTCGACTGATGACCCTTTACAAATTCACCTGACAAAGGAACCTTTGGTTGAAGAATACAGTATTGCTGCTTCAGTAAAGCCCCTCCTTCCATCCCTCTATCTCTGTTATCTTTTTGCCCACCCAGAGGTTCTTAGTTTGGATTGTTTGTTGCTCTTGACAGCTTTGGAAGCTGAGCTCATGTGACTTGTGTGAAATCGCTAGAAATTCTGTCTACCAGTCTGGTTTCTCTCACAGGCTCAAGGTATTAATTTAATGGTTTATATTGCCATTTGTTGTTTGTCATGGATGGATTTTCCATGGCTTTTTTTCTCCTGGGCTCTAACATTTGTCTGTTTTAGTCTCACTGGATCGGGAGAAACTACTACAGAAGGGGCCCGGAGGGCAATGACATCCACCAGACAAATGTTCCTCACATCAGGGTTGAATTTCGGCACACTGTATGTACCTCTGTATTTAATGGCGTGTCTTCATAAGTTACCTTGTATCTTTTTATGATCTATCTTCTCCTTACCCTGGACTGCAGATCTGGAAAGAAGAAATGGAGCTGATACATTTTGGAAATGTTAAACTACCCGAAGAAATTGACAGGTGAAGAAGAGTATGGGATTGTGATGGCACGGCAGTGATGTCTGACAATGGCTGTGATCAGGGAGGAGAAAAGGGTGTCAAGATGAGCCTGCCTTTCGATGAATCTCTTGCAAGAGGTATCATGACTATGTTGTTGCCAAGTCTTACTAGCAGACTCACTCCGTGCCTAGGCCATACAATATATATGAAGAATAATAAAAAAAAACACAAATACAGTCCTAGTAGTATTTAGAAGCGTTGAATCCAGATGTGTGACATGAGGTGGGAAGCAACCCATGATGTACTTACGTTTATATACATACATGTACTGCTGCAATGGTGGATCGACGAATGTCTCATCTAGTATTTTGTTAGCCAAATTGCATGATATTCATTGGCTATCCAAAAAAAAAAAAACTTATGTTTTATACTAATAAAAACAACTTTATTAGGGAAGGAAAGAAGTGAAAATGCGCACCATGTAATAAATACAAGAGAATGAAATAGGGGTTAGTGATGTGTATGGCTGCTTGCAGTGCGAGAGGAGGCATGTCAAGTGCACAGGAATGAGACTCGTGCGTCATGTCCATCAGTAATCAGTTCATGTGTGTGTTGGTGTTGCTGTTGCCTAGCTGGGGTGGTCCTGTCCTGCGGTGCACTTGCAGTGCATCAAGCGGGACGGGGGAAAGGGTGGGAATGGGATCTCGTACAAGCGGGACGTGCAGTACTAGGTTTTGATTTGATTATCATGGCACAGGCAAGCTGTTGGCCTTTTGGGATGGGAATGGATGGAGAATTGGAGATGGACGACTTGGAGCATCTGCAGCTTGCCAGACCACAGTTTCTTGCTGATTTTTGCTTGCCGGGCCACAGTACGTTTCTTGATTGAATAATCGTCATTCTCACATGTGTGATGTATTGCTTGACATATGACTACGTAATGTATCTAACAGTGATACAGGAAGGGAAAAAAAGGTGCATGCCTAAACTGAATGATGATGATCTTGTTTTTCCTCCGAACAAAATGATGACCTTGTTTCTCTCTCTCTCTCTCTCTCTAAACTAATAAAAAAAGAAAAAGTAATTGCTACTGCTAGTCACAATCACAATTAAATCAGAGATTTTCTTTTTACATAAATTAGAAGAGAAGACCTGAGCTGATTGTTCGCTTGCATTTCTCATAAATAATGTAACGAAAAAAATGATCGATCTACAGTAGGAAAATGGTTAGTGATCCTGGGAGGAGGAGGAGGAGGAGGAGGACGACGACAGAGGCGGCGGGGTTGGGGATATGATGTGCGCGTAGAGGAAGTGGTTCCAGGTGTCGGGGAGGCCCGGGAGGCACCAGTGGATGCAGTCGGCGTACGTCTTGGGGTCGGCCTGCTGCTCCGGGGTGAGCAGCTTCCCCTGCCGCAGCGTGTGCACCGAGGTGTGCGCGTCCTTGCGCAACTCCGACAGCCCCGTGATGTCCACCAACTGCACCGGCACGCGGCGGAGGTAGCGTGCCAGCACCCCGCGCGCCACGCCGTGCAGCCGCCAGTCCGTGCCGATGTCCAGCCGCCCCGTCCGGTTGTTGCTGATCGGCTGCGTCTCCATGGCGCACTTGATCCCGCCGTTGTTGCCCCACGCCCATGGCCTGCAACACAAACAATCAGTTGTACGTAATCTGCGATCAGCATTACATTCCTTTCCCAGCCGTGTTAATGGTTTTGGTATTAGAACTAGGGGGTATCTTGTGGAGTCGAACCACTACTGGTGCTTGTTCTCTTTTGTTTGATTTGATGCAAAGAAAATACTCCTACGTACTCATTCATCTATAGCTAGATTAGACTAGAGCTTTTGCGTCCCTCCGTGGAATCTAGTGGACCACCGTCTTTGCTTGCCTTTTTGCGTCCTGACACAGACAGGTTTCAAGCGCTAGAGCACTCCAAATAATCTACAAAGTGCAAGCTGCCTTTATGTTATTCATAATAATTTGTACTACTGTACTAGGCAAAGGCAATCCTCCTAATATACAATTAACAAGCAGTAACCTGCTTGGCTAGTTCCTCGTGAATTGATTCCCCTGGCCTGCTTGGGAAGCAGATGCAGCAGATCCATGGACCATGTTGTATCCATTTGGAGTTGCGCATTTCCTTCCTGTTGCTTTACTCAGCACTGCCTAGTTGTACTGTAGTAGTAATACCGGGAAGAGAAGAGAACGAGAAGCACGTGAGAAAAGAAAGACACTTGTCCATGGAACGGAACGGAATGGATGGTCAAACTGGAGAAGATACTAGAGGACACGTCACGGCATGACCCAAATTGCCACCCCAATTTCCAGACGGTGACGCCATTGAGCAGACTAGCAGCCATGGCACACCAACTCCTACCTACCCTACCCAGCACATACGGAGTACTACTGTAACATAGTACGACGAAAGAGGAAAAAACAAGACGAAGATGAATGATGAATATGTGTGCTCACGTGACGTGGTTGGGCGACATGCCCATGAAGAAGACTCTGGTTCGGTTGGGGTCGATGTGGCGGTCCACCCATTTGGCCCACGTCTTGAGCACCTCCCGGTACGCCACCGGCCGGTCCACCAGCGCGTACTTGCTCCACCTCTCCTTTTCCTGCTGTTGCTGCTGCTGATGGCCATGGCGACTAGTGCCTTTCCTGAGCACGCATTACATTTCATCTCAACAAACTCACTACACTGCACGGCGGCAGAGTATAGACACCAGCCATCATGTGAGAGTGAGACGTACGTACATGACTTTCATCTCGAATGTGTTGAGCCACCAGATGTACGAGTTGAAGACGAGGTAGTCGACGCCCTTCCAGTTCTTGGCGTGCTTGGCGATGGCGCGCCAGGCGATGACACGGTCCACGATGCTGTGCACCTGAGGGTCGTCCGAGTTGGACTCGACCAGGAAAGGCGCCCAATAGAACTCCACAGTGGCGTTGTAATCCTGCCATGAAATTTGCATTGTTGCATTGGTGGTGATACACAACTGGGCAAAGTAACAGACGACAAGCAAGAAAAAGACGAGACGTACGTGCACCGTGAACACGTTGAGCGATCCGTTGTTGACGAACTTTTGCAGCGTCTTGTGGCCCCAGGGCACGACGGACTGCACCAGGCACACCATGGACTCCCACTGGTTGCGGTTCAACGAGTCCCCCACGAACATGAGCCGCTTGTTGCGCAGCCGCTCAAGCAGCAACCGAGCATCATACCTGGACCATTACAATTAATTCACACATTCGTAGCAATTAATCTCTCCTGCATCCATTTTGAGGACGACGACATGGATGCAAACATGCAATGGAGCGAGTAATAAAACAATCGACAAGGTAGTCCATACTCCTGCATAAAACAAGTCAAGTGATGCATCTACTTGTGGGGTGGAACTGGGATGACTGACTGCGACCCTACATTGCCTAGAACTCTTTACCATTTCTGAATGATGAATTGTAAACAGCTGTGAATGAGTGAATTGGAAACAGCTCCAGGTCCAGCCAAGATTTCCATTTCTGAAGGACCCCAAGCCCCCAGATTACATACAGTAAACTAATGGAGTATGATTACCATTTCTGAATGGAACGCAGGGTGAGTAGTGAGTGGTACTAATGACCTTACTTATGTACTACAGTACTAGGTAGCAATAATAATGCAATGGAGTAAAAAATCCCAGTTGCCACCGCAGTAATTAATAAATAATAAATAAAAACACCAGAGGGCTGAGGCGCGCGCGTTCATGCATGCAGCAGTTTGTGTGTGTCGGTGCCGGTGGATCACGATTAGCAGCTGCAACATAACTACTGCTACTAGTTACTACTCTGCAGCAAGTACTAGTACTAGTGTTTACTGCTGCTACTGTAGCAGGAGACTCGGTCCCACCCCATGTCTAGAACTTGATTAGAAGAAGAGCACATGGGGATCGGAGATCTCAAATCTACTGCTAGTATGCATTTTGACCGGCCGAGTGACGATTGTTTTATCAAAGTCTTTCCAATTTGCATTTCATCTCATCAGACGATGAGATGGAAATGCTCCTATCTAATTCTAATGTAATGGAATGGAATTGCAATACAACTGCCGGAGGCGGACGACCAATGAGGAAGAACGCAGGGGCAGGACCGGTCAAAAGGGTAGAAGGATCGGAAAAGTCAAAGGAAGAAGCAACCAAATCTCACTACTCTCCTCTCTGCCTGCCTGCCTGCCTGCCTGCCTGTGAGTGATTGATACAAGAAGGAATCATTTCACTCATGATACGGACACGGGCCCTCCAGGCGTTTGGAAGCAAGCAAATCACAGCTTGTTCGATGATGAATAACAAGCGACAAGAGTAGGATAGGATAGAATTGACTCAAATTAATCGCGAAATTGATGAACCAGTTCATCGCCAATCAGTGGCACGGAGCCATGGAATGGAAATGGAGGGGAAGAGTACCTGGGCAGGTCGCATCCGTCGGGCTGCCACCGCCACTTCTGATACGAGTCGTCGCGGCGGCCGTTGCGCATGCACGTCACCTGCTCCGTCAGGAACTCGCACTCGGACTCGCGGTACAGCGGCACCTTGTCGCCGGCCGCGTCCAACTCCCAGCGCCCCCGGTACAGGTCGCAGCCGGCGGGAACGGCCTGGGGCGGCGGCGGCGGCTGGGTTTGCTCCTCCTCCTTCTTCTGGGCCTGGGCCTGGGCCTGGGGCGGCGGCTGGGGGAGGGGGAGGGTCAGGGGCTGCAGCTGCTCGGCTTGCTTGCGATCTGGATCTTCCTGCTCCTGGGTGGTTTCCTGGTGCGCCGCCTCCTGCAGCACCCGCAGGTCGGGTGACCTGGCCCGGCCGGAGACGCCGACGACCTCGGTGGACCGGGAGCGGGAGGCGGGCTTGACCACCACGTCCTCGTTGTAGAGGAAGGTTGCGACGAGGAAGACGGAGACGACGAGGCCCGCGAGCGAGAGGCGCGCCGTGGGCCTGCGCGCGGGCGGCTGCTTGGCGGAGGGAGGCGCGGCGGCGGAAGCGGGCTTGCGGCGGTGCTGCATCGCATCCGAGGCTTGCGGAGGCGATGATGATCCCGGTCTCCCTCCGGTGGCTGGATGAAGCTGCTGGAGTAAGAGTAGGAGTAGCAGCAGCAGCAGCAGCAGCAGCAGCAGGCGCAGGGGATCCAATCCAATTGCAACTAAACAACTAGACGCAGTAGCACCACATAGATTACATACAGTAGTACAATAGACGGACGGACGGAGGAATGGGTCCTTCTTCTTGTTTGGGCTAGCACTGGCACTGGCACTTCACTTGGCCGGCTCCAGCTCCGGCTCCGGCTCCGGCTGGCCGCCCTGCTCTCAACTTGTCTGTCTTATTGCTGAGGGATCTCGAGGAAGACGAAGGCGGCGTCCACTACAGTAGGGCAGGAGCCGGCCAGGAGGAGGGGGATGCAGACTCACCAACGGAGCCGGGCAAAGGCAAATGAAACAGCCAAGATCCCGTCCCCTCTTCTACCCTCGACACGAGACACACCGGGGAATAAACCAATAATACTGTAATTTAAACGCTTGTGGGCCACAACACATGCTTACGTGTACTGCTACCTGCTCCGCACACGCAGGCTGCTGAGGTTAAGTTTTTTTTTAAAAAAAAAAAAATTGGCTGAGGTTACCAAAAAGAATAGAGTACTCCACGACTAAATTTCAACCCTGCGACTGCCACTAGAATGCAAGATTAGTCAACAAACATGGTAATTCCTCCCCCAACCGCATGGCTCCAAAAAAAAGTTCCTTTCTTTCTTTCTTTCTTATCGGTGCGGTGCAGGCAATAAAAAAGTTTGTCCGCTGCTTCTCTCGATTCAAACAAACAATCTTCGCCCCGAGGATGGAGGAGCAATTCTGATAAATGAATGGATGCACGCTGCGCCGTGCACGTACGCAGCTAAATAACCTCAACTCTTTGCTGCAGCGCGCATGATTCACGTATTCCGCTACGCCATCATGCATGCATGAGCATCACAGTTGATATGATTATGCAATCACATATACATACATACTCCTACACCTTCAACTCCTTTCATTCTCACTACACCACCCACCACTTTGCTGCATCATTATGTTCCAGCTTGCGCATCAAACCCATTATTATGGACTTTGCAACATTATATTATTATGCTATTCTATTATCCTGCCCGACATTACTCCAATCTTGCTATCATGCACAAAATACAAATAAAAAATACATCCTGATATAATTGGGAAAAAAAACATATCAAGAGCTCCCAAAATCCACTTCCAATCTTAATATATTTTTATAAAACTGAAAAAAAATATCCAACAACTCCTTGTCACAGCTCCCGTCTCTTTGGACTTGAGAAAACCAATCCAATCACGTGGAAATATACACACTCGTATCGGTCGGCCAATCTGTAGGTGGAAGGGTGTATATAAAGTGTATAAGAGAGAAAGAAAGTGTAAAAATAGCCGTTACAAATTTGTCTTTTCATATTTTAGGAGCGAGATTTTAGGAATTATTGAAGGATCCCACAAAATGTTTCCTCACCTTTACTTATTAGCCACTTGGAAACTCATTATTGATTACCAATTTTTTATAAACTTTTGGAGATGCTCAAAATTCATGAAATTGGGCTAGTTAGACCAGGGTTGGGACGATTTATTCTCTTTCCCAAATGATTAGATTAAGGGCCTCTATAGATTCTCTACTCCAAGGTTTAGTGGCTAGAGTTGAGGACTAAAAGTTTAAACAACTTTAGCTTACTCGTGTGGTCTAAAGTTTTTGTTAGGTAATCGAAACTTTAGACAATATATCTAGACCTCATGTTTGGAGCCTTAGCTAAAATGGATAAATTTTTGTGGGGGTATTAACCCCTATACCCTCACGGCTATCTTTGGGCCACACTTTCTGGAGACCCGGACAACAAGCTCAAGCCCGAGAAGACGTCACCAAGCGTGGTCGGCGGACTGCTCGGCAACTCGGAGGCGCCTTGGCGTGCAAGGTACTCTAGATGATAGGAATCCGCGTATCTATTTTGGATATGCATGATTGTAATTATCCCAAACCGTAAACTTAGGATTTGTAACCATGTCCCCCAGCTATATAAGGCGGGCAGGGGTACCCTTACAACACACGCTCTCCTAAGGCAATATAATTCCCAAAGACGCAGGACGTAGGGTATTACACATCTCGCGGCCCGAATCTGGATAAATCCTTGTTCCGTCTTGCGTCACGCTCGATCGCTAGTTCTGTTAGCTCGCCTCCTTTGAAATAACCACAAGGGCACCCCGTGGTGGACTTTCTTCCAGATTTCGTCGACAATTTTGGTGGATAAACTTCACTCCCTCTATCCCACAATGTTTATCGTTTGGCTCTCAGCATTTAATTGTTCAGGTTCAAAGAGAAGTCCATGTAATGCCCAAATTTAGACTTGTATTAATAGGCTTCGAGCACAAGCTATATAGGGACAGAGGGAGTAAACCGTAGAATCCAAACAAAGACCACAAGTTACCTTAGCGGGCTGAGGTCCCTCTAAGTCCCTATGTTATTTCTTTAAAATAGTTTGACAGGTGCCACCGCTACATAGAAATATTAGCCTTGAACAAATCATGTGTCCGCTACTGGTTTCTTCTAGAGAACCTTCGTAGCACCTGCAATACAACGTGATTCATGGAAAATGACACTGCATTATTTGGCTCAGCAGCTAGAGAGAGTAGATGTGCAAATGGATGTTGTTTTGTGACCGAATCAAATGGATGTTGTTGAACATCAGCAACCAAATGTAAGCAACATGAGTCAATTTCTGATGCTCTTACTGTTGAAGCTTATGTTTATCGTGACGCGACGCGGTGCTAATGATGATAAAGGATCTCGGACTGGGATAGGTGATTGTTAAAACGGTCTGCCAGGAATTAGAATGTGTGAGTGGTTACATGATTTTTTTTTTTTTGATGGGCTTCGGGGGATCAAAAATCCCCACCTGCAAATTCATTCCACAGTTGTTCGGCAAGCCGAGCGGTGGAATGGCAAAATGCCAATCCAAGTACAAATATTTTAGAGAGGTACAATGGGGGCGAAAGAGATTACAACAACAATAAAGACAAAACTCCAAGGTAAGCCTAGACAAAAGCCAAAAAGGCGCGGACCAAGCATCAACTTGCGCCCCGACCGAGCAGCATACTCGCTGTTTTCTCCATGGACATTGTACTCTCCACTGCTCCTCGTAGCTACGCCGCTCCGCTGCCACCCTCCCTATGAGGGCCAACAAGCAGAATGGGGACTAAGAGTAGTGTCAAACATGCAAACCCAGGATCAACGGATACGGCGACCTCCTTCGAGTTGATGATGTCATCCTACAGCACATCCGAGCCACCATTCAGCGCCATCTGAGGGGAGGAATCCTCGAGAGGAACGGCCACCCGGCATTTGATTTTCTAACACCATCAAGAAGAGCGTCGACGGAGCAGAGACGCCAGAGGAGGACACTCGCCGGACGCTCAGCCATGGCTGACAGCGAGGCCAGCCTCACCCAGGAGAAACCAACAACACAAGGGGAAGAGGAAAACAGAGAGAGATAAAAGCCACGGTAGAGTCGAGCTGTAAAACCGCTCCTCCGCAATAGCGCCCTCAAGAGGGTTACAACGTCGAGAACGCCGCCGCCATCGGCTCTAGATAACTAGAGCTAGATTTTCACCAAGAGGAGAGGGACAAAACTATGAGCATAGGGTGAGGAGGCTATATCATCGACGCCTCCAAGGGGGTAAACGGCGCCAAGTGCGTCGCCGTCGAGCGCACAGACAATGTCGTGCATAGCTTTCGCCTAGTCTCCCCAGCCCCATGGTCTATAGCTCGTCAAATCAGCACCCAGGAGCGAGCCCAAGCAAGCATATGACAAAAATGGATATTTGACGACGCCTCCAACGAGGAAGATGACGCTGGTGCGACATCGCCATCGGCCCGGAGCTAGGTCCAGACAGAGCTTTCACTCGGTTTCCACTCCATCATGCTTACCCGGAGCAGATGAGCTCTTCACAGCCACCCCTGCAACTGCCGTACCCGGAGCACAGCAAAGCACATCCAGCAGCAAGGAACATCGAGTAGCAGCAGCAGCAGATGCACCCGGCTGCCAGCGCTTCAAGGCCGCCTGGACGTCGCAGCAACCACTGAGGCGGAGCTCGCCGAACAGGGCACAGTAGCCACCAGATCCGCGATCGGGACGACATTTCCGCGCCCGGCCGCCTGCCAGCCTGCGCTGGCCGCCGCGCCCAGGGCCGCCGTGTGGGCGCCCGCCTACCGCCAAGCGGGGCGGGGGCTCCCTGGCGCGTCCGCCGGCCGCGCCGCCATCCTCTGGAGGACTTGCTCGTACCAGGTGCCTAGGTCCAGGCCGCGGCTGCCGGACCCGGACCTCCGACGCCATCGACGTCCAGGCGCGATGGCCGAGCCTCGGGCGCCCACATGAGGCCGGCTCCCAAAACCCAAAGGCAGCGCCAGATCCAGGTCGGGGAGGAGCAGATCCACGCCCAGGGCCCCCGGATCCGGCGCCCCCAGGCTACGCGGCGGCCGCCCTTGCCGGAAATTCGTCTCTCTCAGGTGGAAGAGAAAGGGGGTAGGAGAGGTGGAGGAGGAGTGCGAGATGCAGCCGCGCGGCCTTTTTCGGTGCGAGGCGTGGGCCGCCACCGCCGCGTGGAGACTTGCGGCGGCGGCGGCCGGGGGAGAAGGCCGGTGGCGGGGTTTGAACGGCGGCGGCGGGTGGTCGCCCCCGAGTCGCCTCTCTCGGGGAGACGACGCGGGGCTGAAAAGCCACCATCGCTGGTTACATGATATCCTTAACTTTTTATCTGAATGTATTCAACAAGACTCTCAAATTGAGAATTGAAGTAATATAATGTTTATTCTAAAAAAAAATCAGGCGCATAAGGGTCCAACGTCTGAGCAATGGAAACACAGGTCACGGTACTGATGTCGCTTTTGAGTTTTGTTTCAAAGTGCGTGGATTAATGTTTAGAGATCATGCAACATTCAGGAAAATCATGTTGAAAATCATTCAGGTGCAGCAGAGGATCAAGACCAACAACGACAACAACAAACAAAGCGTGGATGGCGAATGGAGTGAAGCTAAGCAATAGTAGGAAGCAGAGTCTTTTGGCACATGGTGGTTCCCTGGAAGGTGAGGATGGCGTGGTCCGCGGCGATCTCCATGACATCGGAGTGCGCCATGGGGTGGAAGCCCAGTGAGGCGGTCCACATGGGCAGGAGCTCCGGCACGGCGGGCAGCACCAGCCTGCGGACGCCCACCTGACGCAGCACCTTCTGGAGCTCCGTGACGAGGAGGTGGCACATCCCCTGCCGGCGGTGCGCGAAGCGGGTGCCCACCAGAGGCAGCTCCGCCACCTCCGTCCCGAACACGCGCAGCGTCCCCACGGTGATGAGCTCGCCGGCTTTCTCCAGGCCCACCACGTAGTAGCCGCGGAAGTTGAGGCGGCGCAGCTCAGAGTCTCGGTTGAAGACGATGTCGGCGGCGAGGTCCGTCTGTGTGCGGGGCTCCATCAGGGTCATGAAGCACTCGTGGAGCACGTCCAGCGCCGCGCACAGCTGCCCGTGCTCGGCGGCGTCCGCCGTCTCCTCAGGCTCCTGCTGTTCTCGTCGCCGGCGCAGAATGTTGAGTGACACGCCTTGTACTGCAGTGGGGATGGGGGCCGCCGCAGCAAGGCCCTGCAGATGCTTAAATACCTCGCCACATTCTGGACTGCAGAGCCACGGGCGACATTCTTCTTCCTCCTTGGAACCTCGTCGTGTCACGCATCCCACATGATCTGTTTGTTCATTTGTCAGTCGTCAGCAATTCCATAAATACAGTACAAGGTAGTAGTAATAATATAATAATAGTAGAAGAATTTAAGGAACGACTAACACTAACTGACTTACATTCACGCTCGCATTGGTCGCAGTAGATGATGGTCTTGTCCGTGAACGTGAAGCCAGCATGATCGAAGTCGGTGCCGCCACACACGCGGCATCTGCACGACGGACAGAACCAGTCGCCCTCCGGGGTGGCCTGCAGCCCAACGCAGGCGTGGTGGAACGCCGACGGGCAGTTGTCGCAGAGGAGCAGCTCGCCGCCGTCGTTGCAGATGGAGCACACCGAGTCGCCGTCCGGGTCGCTGCATTTCCCCTTGACCCTCACGCCGCTGTTCCGAGCCGGGACGACGCCGACGTCGCGCCTCATGAGCTCCACCAGGCACTGCGACAGGGGCGTGCCGTCCTTGAGGAACAAACGTGCCCAGGCCCTGCTCCCCCGGCGTGCGGTGCCGGTGGCGTGCGCCTCGAACTCTGCCACAGTGAAGGTCCTGCTGCAGCACGTGCATCTGATCCCCTCGCCGGTGATGAACCCGTCCTTGGCCGCAGCAGGCCCGTCCCTCGCCGCCCGGTACGTCACCTTGTCCCTCGGCACCACAATGTCCTTGTCAATGAGCACGGAGAGGAGCGTCCGCGAGCGCCGCTGGCAAGCCGACGCCGACGCCGTGCTGTTGGGCCGCAGAAAGACGCGCCCTTGGCTCTTGGAGGCCGTTGTTGCTTTCTTCCTCTTCTTCTTCCTGGTCAGGGTGGTCGTGGTGATGGATTTCTTGATCAGCTGGGTGCCATCGGCCAGTCCACAATTCTTCTTGATGGTGGTGCATTTCTTCATTGTCACGTTCACGGCGTCGCCTTCGCCGATCAGTTCCGACAGTTTCCTTTTCTTCCTGATCGTGACAACCGGCCGGCAATGGTCGCCTTCGTCTCCGACCCTGCTGGGGCGCACAGCACGCAGTATGGTGGCAGGAGTCGCATGCACCCGGGCCCGGCGGCTGCTGTTGGAAGCCGAGGGCGCCGTCGTCGGCAACCGGCTGGCCTTGAAGGCCTGGCATGCGGTGTGGAGGGAGATGTAGGAGCGTCCGGTGGGCGCCCTGTAGCGCAGCTCCTCCCTGCCGTTGCTCTTGAGCTTCATCCAGAAGGTCCACCCGGCCTCCAGGAGGTGCTTCTTGGCGCTGTCGCGCAGACGCTTCGCCCTGCGGCCCCTGGCCCGATCGTTCGTCGCCATCAGCGCGATGTACTCGGCAATCACGGCGTCCTGGTCGTCTTCCGACGGCGGCGGCTCGTCGTCATCATCATCGTCGTCGTCGTCGTCGTCTTCCTCATCTGTCTCGTGATCATCTTCCTTGGTTTGTGGCGGGAGAGGCGGATCAGATGGTTCGTTATTAATAGCAACAATCATCTGATGCGGCGGCTGCTGTTCAGACTGAGAGGATGTTGCGGCGGCGGCGCTATCGATAATGAGGTCCGGGAGGGAGCTGTACAACTTGTCGTCGTCGTGTCCTGGCGCCTTGTAGCGGAGCCTCGTCACCATGGCGGCGTTGGGCCTGGACAGGATCGTCCACCCCAGCGCCAGCAGGTGCTTCTTCACCGCGGCCCTTAGCCCCTCGTCTCTGCGGCGTACGCGGGAGGACAGCTCCCTGCGGCCGTGCTCCGTCTGGAGCAGCGCGGCCACCCGCGGCGAGAACTCGGCGTCCAGCGCCGCCGGCTGCCATGGTGTTGAAGCGGCGGCGGCCATTGCGTGTGATCTGTTAGATCAAACAAGGAAATTGCAACGTGCCCTGCTGCAGGAGATCGAGACGGGAGAAGAAGATCGAGGAGAACCATATATATAGATCGAGGAGAAGATGAAGATGGAGTTCGACACGGTTGCGGAGATCTCCTCCCTCCGTCTCAAGTCAATCCGTTCAGTTACGAGAGGGCGGCAGCCGGCAGGACACGAGCAGCAACGCGATCGGATTCCTTTTTTTAAGAAGAAAGAAACCGGTTTATATTCCATTCATAAAATAAAACTAGATACAAATAGGAAAAAGTTATTATGAATTATGATGCATGTAAATCTAGAAAGTGAAGGCACCATAACAATAAACCTGAATTAGTTTAGATGTTTGTGAGTAAAAGGTGAAATCCCAGTCTTTGATTGGCGCTGCAAATTGCTACTCGTGACTAACCAGTGAAATGAAGTCTCGTTGGTTGGTGCTGCCACTTGCTGCTTTTGGACATTAAGGAGTTCACCAGTGTGGTCTGCTTACAGTTTATATAGGGCTTAAATGCAGTGGATACATTCAGGATTGCCACGAGAAGGTAAAGAACCCAGGAGAGGCTCTCAAAAAAAAAAAAAAAAAATCAGTGCAGCAACTTTGGTGTTCCTAATTCTGACAGCGATGCAAATGCAAGCCAAGAGACTAGGGGATCCTCTCAAAAAGAAAATACAGTTCCCAGTTCTGTTGAATCGACAGCGATGCAAAGCACTAATTCTATATATTTCCTTATCAACTGAAGATAACATGCCTGCAATATTTAGTTTAGCTACTAAGGAGGGAGTCTACTTGTGGTAGCGATCTTGCATGTCCAAAGGAACGTCTTAGTACAAATTTGGTGCGCCACTATTAAAGCCGGTGATTCTTGTAAGGGCATTAACCTGTGGCACAAGCCTGGGAATGGATAGGAATCCGATCCTAATCCTACTCCAGTCCAAACATTTGATGTTAGGGATCCAATCCTATCCAATCCATACTCAATAACTAAAATCCAATCCTAATCTTAATCCTAATGATGAAGAATGCTGCTCCAATCCTTATCCCATTTAGATCTATAGGCTCACTATGGATCTCAATCCATGGGCTGCACATCTGCTTCTCCTGGCAATCATGACAATCCATGGACGGACATCTAGTTATTTCGATGACAGGAGGACGGACATCTGGGCTCACTACAGAACAGCTACACATCTAGTTCAATCATGATCATCGATGAACAAACTGAGTTGCATAAGGACGGACATAGATGAAGTAGCACACTAGCACAAGAACTAACCCAAAAAAAACATGTGTCAGAATAAATATCAGATTACATACCAGATTACAAACATATATAGCCACTGAAGCTGCAGGCCGCAGGAGCACTACCAGCCTACATTCTTCAATCTCTGCTCTATTCCCCTATTCCTTTCCAGGTTTAAGCACAATGTGCCACCAATTCTTCATTGTACCAGGGCTTGGAATGAACTGCTTAGCATCTACGTTTCAAAGAAGAAACAAATTATGAGTTGAGACTGTCAAGCATACAAGGAATAACATCACCACGTATATAACTCTAAAAAAACCGAGCTGTCCTAACTGAACTGTGAAACCACTCCTTAAGTTTGAACTCTGAACTTTTGCTATCCCAAATCAAGCAAGCATCGCTGTGCAACACGTGTGCCTGTCCACCAGACAACAAGCCTGCAGACAATCTAAATATTTTTTTCTACCTTGCTTATACAGGGACTCACAAATCAAACACTTGTACAAATATCATGCATCTAACTGGCACAAATGTAAACATGAACAAGTATGCACACCCAAGTTAGCTATTACTCCGAACTCACCTCAAGAAACTTATGTTGTAGCACCATCATCTTCCTCATCATCCGAAGTGAACATACGTTGTCTGGTCAGCGGCTCACCTAAATTCATGACCAAGAAAAAAATTTATTATTCAGTTCATGTGCAGCAGATTTAAAGTTCAGAGGCAACAAATTTACCTTCCTCTTCGTCACCGAACCCAAAAAGCCAATCCTTCACACAGATTAACGCTTCAAGTGTTTCAGGAGCAAGTGATGTTCTATTTTTCCCTAGAATCCTTCTGGCAGCAATAAAAGCAGACTTAGATGACACTGTGCTCACCGGGACAGCTAGGAAATCTCTAGCCATCAGGGATAAGATTGGGAAAACATCAGAATTTTTCTTCCACCATGCAAGGACATTGAATTTCTCATCCGGCTTGACAAAAACTCTAGCATCCTCTAAATATATATCCAACTCCGATCTTTC
>JAKNSH010346935.1:0-21287 GCA_027790015.1 Cymbopogon flexuosus
TAGTCTATAATTAAACAATATTTGTCAAATACAAACAAAAATACTACAGAAATTTGAATTCTAACTTTCCAACATTTGCCGTCAAAGAGAACGTCATGGGCAAGCAAGGAGCGAAGAAATGGAGGAAAGCTGAAGCGAGCACAGGTCGCAATTATTACCGTCCTTTAGATTGACGCAAAAGGAGAAAGTGCGGATCCGAGCCGCACCTGCTGTGGTCCCCACGCGCTTCATTTCTTTTTTCTTTTTCTCACGTTGCTTTCACAGATAAGCCCTCTGCAAACTGGTGTTTTCTTTTGTGCATAGGTACTGCTCTCATACTCCCACTTTCGCAAGAAAGATAAGCTTACGATAAAGAGCATACACAAATTCGTGTAGCGATATATAATGTTTTTTTTCAGATCACGAGTTTAAAAGTTAAGCGTCACGCCTTGATTACATCAGAATATATTCGATCTCTCGTCATTCCTTTGGCAGTGGCGAAAGGGGTACTACTGCGTTAGAAAATGAGCCGAATGTTCATGTTCCTCAAACTTTGCTAGCACGGCTGCCGTGACGACAATTCATTCTATTCTACACACAACACACATACGTACAGTAGGTCACACGAAACAACGTTTGGTCCTTCACCTTTTTAATAAAATTTGGGTGTTGATTTAATGGATAGCACGTGAGATCTCTTCATAATGTGAGCAAGATTTGTTTTGACTTTAGAATCACGAAAACAGTACTTGCATAACAAACCTTTAGCCTATAGATATGGTTATTACAAGCAATAGTTGGATAATAACAAGATACATCGTGTTCACTTTAGATTTTTGCGACTGCGGCGGTGGCTATCAGCTTGCCGAGCTCCTCCTAAAATGTTTATTAAGTAATAGGGTATCCAAACTAAGCACTTACATGAATCCAACGCAAAATGTGTTAAGCCAGAAGCAAAAAAGGAATGAGGTTTTTCCCCACATTCCCTCGCTATTTCTCGCCTTCTTCTTCTACTCACGTGTTTGCTCGCCCGCCCTGAGCCAAGGTCAATATTCTGGGACTAGGAGTTTCTTTGCATCTGCGACGGCTCCAAACACCCCTTCATCGCCTTGAGCTCCCATCCATCACCGAGCTCTTCATCCGCCACTCGAGTGCTCCTTTAGCTAGCGACACTTTGTGAGATAAAAATATGTTTCCTTAACAAGCATTGTTAAGTGAAGTCGGCATCAATTGTCTTGGCGAACACCACATCCTCCCTCTTTGGGCGTGGCTGCAAACTACGACCCTTCTATGTTGCCGCATCTATCACCACTCTCGAGCTTCCCTTCGCCGAGTAGTTAGATTCAGCAAAGATGAGCACGGTGACAAGCTCCCGTAATGGTAAGTGGTTCCTTTCCCCTTTCTCCTCACCGTAGATCTTGGGTTAACATCTACTCTATCATTTCAAATTATTTGCCTTTTTCAAATACATATTTTACTATATATCTAGGTATATAATGTAGAAAAACTAAAATAACTCATAGATCGAGGGAGTAGACAAAAAACTTAGAAAAATGAGGGAACCCTGTAGCTTCTCCAAATAAGCTGCTTCCATTGGGAACCATGAGAGACTGAAATCATCATCATGATCATAATCTTGAGATGTGCCAAGCGGGGTAGGATAATCTTAAGAAGTCTCGGGTACCATCATACCACTCCTCCTTTTTCCAAATCGGAGGACCTCAGGGACCAAAATGCAAGATACGAGTCCTCGGGAAACATTTTTATCCGTGGGCGCCGTCGCGTCGAAAAACAGAATACCAACTAAACACAAGCCAAACCGAAACAGCCTTCCGCCGGATTGGAAACTACCAGATGCTACCAGCGCTACTAATCCAGCGTTTCCCACCGTAGGAATCTCTGATTAGCGCCTCAATTAACGACCCGTGCCCTGTTGCTCAATTATATAGTAGTCACCATTTGAGAAGATAGGGAGGTGGAGCAGCCAAGAACGGGGAGGAGGGGAAGGGAAGGGAAGGGAAAGAGAGGAAAAGATTAGGAAGGGGAGGGGGATAAACTGAGGGAAAGCCAAAAGAACACAGGAGGAATCGGCCGGATTGCTCCCCTACTTCCTGTCCGAATTTGTAGCGATCGGATCGAAGCAGTCGCATCGCTGAAGACCCGATTCCGTTCGGCGGCCATGCGGTTGATTTCTCTGTTTGGTCTGTCAGGTAGGCCGGCGTGTGGCGTCTTGATTTATACTCTAAAAAGTAATTTTGGTTTGGATTTCTGCAGTTTCTCTGGTCGTCTTGGGCTCTGTTCAGTTATTTGTGGTTTGTTGGTAACTTTGCTTGTCCCGATCGATGATAGAGCTGTTCTTGTGTCCGCCCAAAATCTGTGCTTTCTGATGTGAAGTCCCTCTTAAATCGAACTGGAGTTCACCAGCCCGAATGTGATTTTTGGTTCATCTTCGATTTTATTTGTTTCCAGAGTGCCCACATACTTATGCAGTGATACCAGTCAACTTCTGCTGTCCTTATATGCAGTAGTAATAGTCTTTGTATTTCATGATCTATTGTTTAGTTGGTATTGATGCTTGTCTGTTCACTTATTTCGGATGAAGCAAGTAGAATTTCCACAAACTGACAGTTTCCTTTTATAACTGAATGAAGTAATACTAGTTTCATGGTGTATGGTGAAGTATGTAATGCTGTATGGTGAAGTATGTAATGCCCTTCGATTTGCTTCTGCAGGACTGTGATGGGCATGATTCATCCCAGGTTTCTGGTTGCTTGCTCAGGATCCAAGCTGTGCTTCATCTCCAGTTGCCGCAGTAGCAGCAGAAAGATGATGATATCCTTTATTCGGAGGCGTCCCAAGTGTAGTTCTACCCTTCCTATATTGATTGAGTTCACTAGATGATTCGTGGACATCATTTGGTATTCTAGGGGACTGATACGGATTCTGAAGGACTCCAAAAGGACTTGAATAACTGCATTTTAGTTGCTATTCCAAACTAGGTTGCGATGGGTTTACCCCAACCTTCAACAGTCAAGGATGATGCGCCAACAGCGTTGCGCACCTCTATTTCTTGCCCTCCACATTTTGGAGGTGTTAGTGCCTGTGATTTGGATGGGCTTCCAGCAGGAAGTTCTAGCAGCAGGGTGCTTTCGTACCCATTGATAGGTGATTTTAATAGGAAGACCACATTAGATGGTCCGAATGAATCAAATGGGTATTCTAAAGACAATAATGAATTTGAACATGCAGACCTCCGTGGACTAAATATTGATTCAAGGGATGGAAATTCTAGATCTTTTCCTAAATTGGTGCCTTCTGTCCACATGCCGGCAAGAAGGGTTGTGGGCTTTGATTCTGGTTGTGGAGGTTCTGATGGAACAGAAACGAATATGGTCAATTCATCTTTGGTCAACAGTAATTGCCATTTGCCATTTGATCAACATGAACTTCAGGCAAGGAAAAGACTGCTCTCTCCATTGAAAAATGTGCTCCCTAAACAGTTCAATGGTGATATGCTCAATCTTTCTTCTGGTGATTCTAGATTTAGGCATTCTGATTCAGCCGATAAACTATACAGTGCTGGCTTCCAAGATAATAAAAAAGCAAACATAGGATGCCTCAATTCTTTTGAAACGCGGGATACTCCAGCCTCTAGGTGCTCTAGCTGGAGCCCAGAATGGGATGTTACTAAGAGCAATTCTAATTCATTCACTGATGGTCCTTTACTTGGGAGCAAGGATTCTGTATCCTATTATGATCATCTAGCAGCTAGTGCAAAATTAGCACACTCTCCGCTTTCTCTGTCTCCTCTCAGCCCTAAATACATGAACAAAATTAAGGTGTCAGGATCCCAAAGATATATAATGAATGATCTTGAGAATGACTTCCTAGATTTGAAGGAAACTGGATGTTCTGACGGAGCTAGGATGCAGGAGGTATCAAAAGGAACTAACTTGTTACATGATGAACTTGAAGTTATGACACCTAAATGGAGTTCATTGAGAAGATACAGAAATTGGGGCCCTGAATCTTCCCCTACATCTCCCCGACCTACATCTCCTCGAATTGGTTATGGTCGGAGTCTGTCTTTGCATGTAAGAAGGTCACTCGTTGGCTCCTTTGAGGAGTCCCTTTTGTCCGGTCGATACTCGTATGGAAAAGACAGTCAGGTCTCTAATTTTTTGTCTACTTGCTAATCTGTACAGGTCCCTTTGATTGTTGAATTTGATTCCATTTCGTCTCTGAATGCAGACAATTGACGGTTTCTTAGCTGTTCTAAATGTCACTGGTGGTAGTTTCTTCCCCACAACTCAGAAACTTCCATTCTCAGTAACAAGCATCGATGAGGATAGCTCCTTATTGTACTATTCTTCTATTGATCTTGCCGGGAGGTTGCCTTCGAATAGCAGCAAAAGCCCGAAGCTCCAAAGAAGCTACAGTAACAATGAATCGAGATCAGCAAAGAGTCGTTTACGAATCCCTGTTAAGGGTCGCATACAACTGGTACTAAACTGTTTCAGATCCCTAACATTAATATTGATCTGACCTGTGACCAGTTCAGTGTTGATGGAATTATTGTTCTTTATGACTTTATCGTGCACTGGTTGCTTTTTTCCTCTATTTGAATTTGAACTCGTTCAGAATCAAATATCTATACAAGCTACCTGGATTGACAAAGCCTGTTGACATCAGAAATTCCTTGAAGATGGAGTTGTCTTCATTTGCTTTGATAGAATTGTTAACAGCTGAGATAAAGCACATTTAGTTTTCTTTCTACCTTACTGCATTTCACAAATGACATTTTAATTTCACCCCGTCCATTCTTTGCAACTTTACTTCAAATAATTTGGTTCATGTTTGAAGATATGATCTGTTACATATATCTGCTTACTGCTGGGATTTCTAGGCAACTTGGACAAAAGATTCTTTGTTGTTTGTTGTGGGGGAATTTCTCATAACAGTCAATAAAGGCAAAGATTTAGAGGAACTAATTTACACATCTGCATCTGCGCACATTTGGGAGTTGTATTCTGTGTCTCTGTACAATTGAAATAAAAAAGTATATGACTTTGACAGGTGGTGAGCAACCCAGAGAAGACTCCGCTTCATACTTTCTTCTGCAACTATGACTTGAGTGACATGCCTTCTGGAACCAAGGTACAAGAATTACTAATATTTTCCATTTCGTTTTATAACATTGGACTAATATTTTTCATTGCATACTAAAAAGAACAAGTTCACCGCATGATCACCTGTTTACCTAATTTCCTGCTGACCCATATGTGAATTATGTATGTGCATCTTTTTTTACTGACTGAGCAAATTTCATCTATTGGGTCGTTCGCTAGCCTCAACCCATTTTGTATGGCCTTTAGTCTGGTGTTTATCATGTGTATAAGAGATCAGTATATGTTGCAAAGTATCACACTATGTTAGATCTGCCAAGTGATTTTCCCTCAACTGAGCACTGGAAAAATAAGCCAATTTGGAAATTGGCAGTGCAGGTAGTCTATTGTTTAATGTGTATTTGAAAGTATTTGAGAGTGAGTCCTGGAGTGGACATGCTTTTACCTTCTCAGAGGGATCAAATGTAGATTTTCGGAGGGCTGCTTTATAAATCTCAATGACTAGTTTTTGTTTTTGCTTTCTATCATCCGTTCTCATCTTGTTTCTCTTATTGTGTAACGAGACAGACTTTCATGCGGCAAAAGGTCACACTCTCCCCCTCTGTCTTACCCTCTAATCCAGTGGAAGAAGAAAGCAAGACTTGTGATGTTAATGTTGGGCCCAAATCTTCTCAGTCAGTTTCACGTGGAAGTGAACCTAATGAACGGGGAACTCTATGTTCAGAACGTAATCAGCTGATGGCTTGATACCAAAATAATGGTTGAATCCAAACTGTTGACTTCGAGTCGGTGCTAATTTTTCTGTTTGTCTTTGTAGGCTGTGGTGGTGGACAGAACTGCAACTCAAATGACGAATCAGAAGGAGATCCGAAAGCAAGATGTCAATCATTGGATAGTGATTCTAATGAATCAAATAAGTCTAATTCTCCTGGTCATAAGAAAGACCATTCTGGTTCTGATGGTTGCTGCTGTCAAATGAATAAGTTTGGCTTAGGAGAGAAGAAATCATGCTGCTCACCTTCTAAGATCAATGATAGTTCAGGTGGAGCTGTGCTTCGCTATGCTTTGCACCTGCGATTTCTGTGCCCCTCCAAGAAATCCTCGAAGTCAATGCTTCGGTGCAAATCTGATCCATCATCGGCACCATATAGCAACAATACAGTACCCGAGGAAGAGCGGAGGTTCTATCTCTACAATGATCTTAGAGTTGTATTTCCTCAAAGGCACTCAGATGCAGATGAAGGCGAGGTACACATATCTTTTGATATTGTTGAAGTTTTTACCTTTCCATTTGTTCCTTCCATATAGTTGACTTAGACCATCTTTTTAGTCTTTCTTGGAATCATTTCGAAAAACTGATTATTCAAGCTTGCTCTGTTAAATCCGTGACAATTGGACTGTTCCTTGTTTGTTTCTTGTTCTGTTAAATCCGTAGAATTCAATGTAACAGGTTTCATCTTTGTTGCAGCTGCGAGTGGAGCATGACTTCCCTGCCGATCCCAAATACTTTGACATAAGCAACTGATGGTCACTGTGCTCCCATCCCATCTCACGTATAGCTTGTGCTGCTGCTGCTGCTGCTGCGCGCAAAATAATCTGTAAATATTTTACCATGACTAACTTGGTCACCAGCAATTTCGTCTTTTCGCCAGGAAAAATGTACAGGTTAATGTTCCAATAAAATGCATCGTTTAGTTTCCCTTATTGTTCGCCTATATGTTACCGTGTTTCTGAACACGTCATCTGGCAAAACTGAAATGCTGAACTGATCAGAAGTCCATCCAACTGAGAGAATTCGGGCTTGTAGCTACAGAGTTCCCATTTTGGCAACTGAAATGCTTAGGTGTTCCGAAATTATGTGATCCAACTCTGAATTTGGTATGCGATCTAGTTGTCAGGATTTGGGCCTGAAACCTCCTGCTGGAGTGGTGAAACTTAAAAAGGCACGAATGTCGAGGTAGCCTGCAAAAGGGAGCTAAAATATCTCCGGAAGCTTTAAACATTAGAGCGTTATTAGATTCTCTAATAATTGCCTACATTTTTCATTTATGGTGGGGACGCAATGGGCCAAGAAGGCTTCGTGTCGTTCGTGGCCTGTCAAGCCGCTGGAGTGCAGGAGAAGCCCATGTTGTGCACTGCCTAACGGTGACGGTCTTCAATCTTGGGCCGGGCCGCACCTAAACTTGGGTTGGGCTATGACACACGCTAAAGGCAACCAAATTACGTTACGTGCGGGCGTGTCATGTTCTCCAAGAGCGGCATGCTTTTCCTATAGCAGATCCATTTGCACTGCGTGCGTGCATTGCAGGGGAAAAATTTGCAACATTTGCTAATTAGTACAGTCCCAAGATCCTGAAACATCATCTTGTGGCACATGCATGTATATCTTTTCACCCTGGAGACGGGAGCACATACGAGTACGCGAGAGTCCAACGTTCTCAAAGGCATTCCGACAGATAGACACGTCACGTCAATCTGTTGAACTGCATACTGCATATATATATATCTCGTGTGTTTGCAGGCTCCGACATTAGCTGCTGCTGTTGGCGATCATCGCACGTACGTACTCGTGCGTCGGCTGGCCGATCGGTTGTATAGAAGAGGATTGATCGGCCGGCGACGATGACGATGGAGCTGGAGTCGCAGGTGGTGGCGGTGGAAACGACGACGACGCGGGCCGCCTCCGCCGCGCACGTCAGGACGACGGTGGCGCTCCGGCTGCTGGCGTTCGCGGCGTCGCTCGCCGCCGCCATGGTCGTGGCCACCAACCGGCAGGACCGCTGGGGCATCACCGTCACCTTCAAGATGTTCGCCGTCTGGGAGTACGTATATAAGTACATACGTAGATTAATTACGAACTAGTTCATCGCTTAGATATCGTTGGGATCTGCTATATACCTTCTCTTACTATCGAAGTATCGATACATGGCCGGCATTGCCGATTATCCATGGCGACGACCAACTGAAAACTGAAACAAACTATTTTCGTTGCAGGGCGTTTGTGGGGATCAACTTCGCGTGCGCCGCCTACGCGCTGCTCACGGCGGTGTTCGCGAAGAAGCTCATCAGCAAGCACTGGCTGCACCACATGGACCAGTTCACGGTGAACCTGCAGGCGGCGTCGACCGCCGGCGCCGGAGCGGTGGGGTCGATAGCCATGTGGGGGAACGAGCCCAGCGGGTGGTACGCTGTCTGCCGCCTCTACCGCCACTACTGCGACATGGGCGCCGTCTCCCTCGCGCTCGCGTTCGTCGCCTTCGTCGCCCTCGGCGTCGCCTCCAGCCTCTCTCGCTTCCCCAGGGCACCACCGCCGCCGGCACCCAGATAATTAGTAGTAATTCATCTTGATTAATATTTCATTGCAATATACCACAACTGCTGCCTCTATACGGACAGATGATGATACGGCGTGTATATATACATATTTTATATACATGTTTCTTAGAACTAGTAGTGCAAGTGTGTACATATTCGTCTCCAGATGATTGACAATGTGTCCTACGATATGCATGCCTAATTAACATAACTAGGGATTCAAGATGGTATGGTAGTTTTTTTTTCACGAGCGGGTCATACCCGTATTTCATTAAGATGGTATGGTAGTAACAGAACGGCCGGATATAACAAAACAAAAATACTTCACCGCAAACCCACGCACCAGGCGCTAGATCGTAGCTAGTAAGACCACCACCATGCATGGTGAATCAGTACTGAATGTAAGCTACATATTTCTGTTCTGTTCTGAATCAGAAAGGGAGAAGGGGGGTCTCTTACAAGCAATACCGTGCAATATCTGGAGTTGACTGCCCAATGACCACGATTGCTTCAACGCAAAGCTTTGGCGGGCTCAACACTGCGTAGCGATTCCGCCATAGCATCTGTACCGCCTCCAGAATCCAGATAGTAGTAGCTCTACATTGCAACTGCACATAGCGCAGTCACGGACGCAGCAAACTAGATCTTCACAGGCCATATGGGTGGCTCTCATCCGCTGTAACCGGCGTTCAGCGCTTCGGTCGACTTGACGAACCGCCCTTTCACCCGCTTCCTTGTGTCCGCCCTCAGCTTCCTCGACTCGTACCGGATGTGCTTCTCATACCTGCACGCACCAATGATGGACAAACATGTGATGAGTAAAACTGTAACATTCAGTTCTTAATACTGCAGAGATCAATGTTGCTGTCAGCAGCAGCAGGCAGGTAAGGGTCATGGATCCGTGCCTGCGGTTCTTCTTCTTTTCCCTGTACCGCTGCATCGCGCTGTCCCTGTTCTGCGCAAGCGTCTCACTGTCGATCCTCATGGCAGGCCTCTCAGCTGCAGGGGCAGAGACCGTTTGATCCCCGAAGGAGATCTCCCTGGTGAGTGCTGGGCCTGAAGTGGGTACATTCCCGGAGGTTGTTGGTCCATCCATCGTCGAGGCACATGAGCTCACCTTCTGTTTGTTGCTCCCGGTGCTCACCTGATGAGGATCAAAATTCAGCTAATATCAGAAGCCAGGATGCTGAAATTTCTATTGTAGAGTGTCCCAGAGAGACAGAGAGACAAATTATCTTTGAAAGGACTCAGATAGAGACTTGGTACGAGTCTATAATGGTGCAAAGCCCAAAAAGTGGTGGGGCATTGTGCGGCGATTTTTAGGTGACAAAATCGGCCTTTAATGTTTCATAAACAGCCAAGATGCCTCCATGACTTGGTGGACCAGAGGATATGTATGGTGGCCCATAACAATCCTGGTGAACAAAAACAGCTCGACGGGTTCATACCACATGGGACCATATTGAGTCCACTTCTTTATGAATAGCCCTTAAGAAGATAAGATCTATATCCAATTATGAGCATGACTGCTTGAACGCATTCAACAGTAAGTAGGGCATCAACATCAGCAAAAGCTGGGTTATGCTGTCGATGGAGCAGCAAGTGGTGCATCAAGCTATCAAATATGTGGAGCATACATGTGCTTTTAGAAGTTTTGTGAACTATTTAGGAAGCTGATTTTCAGTATTTTGTTGATCTTGAAGCTTTGTTCAACAAGTTTTTTTTTTTACCCAAGCAGAACTTACCTTCAAAACACTGTCTAGATTCCTTAGCTCAACCAGGACTTTATCATATAGGCTAGCTAAGCTAAGTGTTTCTTGATGGGCCAAAGATGTCGTACAAATTAGAGGATGATGCTCATCTATACGAATCACATCTTTAATCAGAAAAAGTATTTGGTCCCTTTGACTTTGCTCCTCTGCATTTAGAGCTATAGTGATATGAGGAAAATATTTTGTTTCGAAAATAAAGAACTACATTCCGTGCGAGATAAGTAATGCCTTCACATCCATGGCCATTAATCTTATTTTCTATCACATCACGTTGGCTACAGGTTAACAACACATAGCTAGTTATTAGCTACGCTGTTACTACAGTGAACTTGCTACATGTGCTGGATAGGCACAGCTGCACACCAAGCAAGCATCCTTTAGGTTATGGAAAAAGGGGAGAGAAGACTCACATTTTTCGATGACAACTGACAGATATTAGAGGACATGATATCTTCAGCAGTTGAGCAGTATCTTGAGTCATAAATATCTTCCAGATCTTTCGTTGTCCCCGAAGAAATTTCCTTAAGCATGTCACTATAACTCTTAATCATAAAGCCTCCATGGTTAGAACCATATCCAACTTCAACAGCAGACTTCTCATCGTGATCCCTTGACCTTCCCAAATTGAAGTCCCATATCTGCCACACAAATAACAACCAAACAATTAACTGCCTTGGATTCCCTGACAATAATAAGTGGACTCAAACATGAAATTAGAATATAAGTTGAGGATTCTAGAGCATCCACAGTATGAAGTACATGATTCTTTTACACTAAAACATGCAATCAGAAGTTCAAATAATTAATGTTGCAAATGGTGCATGATTGTTGAGCATGCTTCTGTGAAATCATGATCCATTCCGTATCTTAAAAGTCAAATACGATAAGAAATTCTGAATAATAGTTAGCAGCGTGAAGTCATGTGCAACGCACTTTTCCACATCAAAGATAGCAACACTTCTTCAGAAAGGTACGTATATTTGCATCCTTGCTAAAGCAAACACATTTCTTCACTGGCTCAAATTGTGCATTCAATGACTAAAACAACAGGTCCGTGAACCTTTATCCCAACTACAAGCTGTCTGTGAAAAAATTGAACCATTAATGCAGAGGAAGATCAATTTTATTTTTATCTCGTTCTCTACTGAAAGCTACTGTGAGTGTGATCATTCTGTTCTCCTGGCTGAAAAAAAAACATAGGAAAGGAAGAGCCATGACAAGTTCAGAACCACGGATTTCTCTGCCTAGTCATCTGAAAAAAGCACAGGCTTGTGAAAATCGATGGCCTTGGAACCGGCACCTATAAATTATGGAGCGAACCAATCATTTTGATCTACCCACTCACCCCCCGAGATCTTGATGGCATTTCTCAGTCTGGTTGATATGCAGAATGGCTAGGAAGTGCTGCCAATTTGTTTTGCATTGTCAGGGCATTCACAATCCAGACTCTATCATAGAGTCTAAACTCATTAATTAACTCAAACATTATGGACTTAGAGTCTAAATAAAACTTGAAGTCTTGTTTTTTCTCCATCTTTCTTCAATAAATATACTGCCACATCAGCAAAATACCATAAATAGAGGGTAATAAATAGTCTTGGACTTTATGATAGAGTCTTGCATTGGGAGTGCCCTCAGGCATTCACAATACAGACTCTATGATAGAGTCTAAACATAGAGTCTTGCATTGGGAGTGCCCTCAGGCATTCACAATACAGACTCTATGATAGAGTCTAAACATATTTATTACCTCGAACACTGTAGACTTAAAGTCTAAATAAGACTTAGAGTCTTATTTTTTCTACCTCTCTCTTCAATAAATCTAGATAAATAGAAGGGTAATAAATAGTCTTAGACTCTATGGTAGAGTCTTGCATTGGGACTGCCCTTAGCTTTGTTAAACGAAGGAAATAATATTTCACCATGTGATGTTAAAACATGTGTAAGGCCACAGAACTGAATAGGGGGAAAGATTTATAGCACGACAGTCACAGTGCAAATTGACCGGAAATAGATTGGTTTATATCAGAAGTACCAATAAAAATGTTTTTCCTTCTTCTCTTTTTTCGTTTAACAACCGGTGTTTGTGTCTTGAAATTTACCTGGGTGGGCGGCACTGATGGCGCAGCGCAGTCCCAGAGCAGTTGTTCGTCGTCATCAGCCACCCTGGGGGCGCTGACAATGAGGTCAGCGCAGTTGGCGGACGCCATCATGAGCAGGGACGTGTACGGCAGCGGCATCTCCTGGACCGCGGCGGGCGGAGGAGGATGAGTCGGCAGCGCCGCCGGCGGCAAGCGTCCGCCGGACGCCGCGGAAGTGCGCCGCGGCGTGCGCGGCCTCAGATCCGAGTGCGGGTGCGTGTCCGCCTCGCGGCGCGCCATCTCGGCGAGCTGGTCCGACAGCACCTGCCCCCTGAGCGGGCGCGCGCCGGCGGCGGGCTCCCGCGGCGGGTCGCACGGCACGTACAGGTCCCGCAGGTCCTGGTCCACCACCCCGAGCACGGAGTAGTCGAGCACCGACAGGAAGGCGTCCTCGTCGTCGCCGCCGCCCTTACCCTCCTCCTCCTCGGCTCCCACGCCGGCGCGACGGAGGTCGAGCACGAGCCCCCATGACGCGGCGAGCTCGGCCGCCGAGGGACATCCTGAGAATCCCTCGACCGGCACGCGCACTGCCGCCGCGGCATCAGCACCATCGCAGCCGGCCTCCTCGCAGCAGTCCGCGCAGAGGAAGCACGTGCCCGCGCCTGCGGAAGATGCGGGGGAGACGGAGACGCGCGCGGCGGCCGGGCGCGCGGCGCACCCCACGCAGAGCGGCGCGCGCACGTGCTTCCGCGACAGCGCGTTGGCGGCGTGCACGTGGCGGTCGCACGCCACGCACAGCCGCGCCGCGTCCGCCCGGCAGTGCAGCGCCGCCGCCGCTTCCCCGCAGTAGTCGCACGGCCACTGCTGCCCTCCCCCGCCTCCTCCTCCTCCACCGCCGCCGCCAACACCGCTCTTCATCTCCCACGCCGCCACCCACCAACCTACCCGACGAACTCACACACACACAGAGGTAGAGGGAGAGAGAGAGAGGCCGAGAGGGGGAAGGAGAGAGAGAGAGAGAGCACGAAGCCCGCGCGCACGTGGAGCACGAGGCGGACGAAACCGAATCGATGGGGCCGGAGGAGCCGACGCCGACGAATAAAAATGGCGAGAAGCGAAGGGCAACGGAGGGTTTGCTTGCTCGCGACTTCGCAATATGCATCAGCATCAGCAGCGGAAGCGGAGGTGGAGGTGGGGGGCGGATCTGCCACGGGCGGCGGAACAGCGGACACCGCCGGATCCCCACGTGTCGGCGCCGGAGGGGATGGGAGGTGAGGTGGCGGGTCGGCCCCGGGCTGCAGCGGCGGTGGGGGCTGTCGGAAAATATCTTCGGCGCGGGTCGTCGCCGAGCTGGCGAGGTGGGAGTGGGCCAGGGCTGGTTCGTACGGGCAAGGCTTCGTGGTGGGGGCCCACCAGGTTATGGGCGATTGGGCCGGGGCGGTGGAGGGATGAATCGGTCGGTGCTGCTGACTGACCCCGACCCGAGCACGAGCAGGATAACCATTTACCATGGTTAATTAACTAACTTTCTTTGCTAAAAAAAACTTTCTATAAAAACAAAAACTAATAACCTCCTTAGTCCTGTCATTTTCGTGAACTTGATATGCACATGTTTATGTTTCGTTAGTAAGAAGTTAGAAGGTTTACACGCTCATCATCACATCAGGGCGACATGTCATGGGTGATGGGGTTAACACAGATACAAAGCACCTGCTCGCGGTGGAGTAAACGAAGTTGTGACTAACTAATAAACTAATAATGTGTAAGTTAAGCAGAGAAGTCTACTCAACGCGCCTACTAGTCCTATAGGTTTCAACTTTATAAAATTTGATCAATTTGTAAAAAATTTAGCAATACTATACTTACGATGAATAAGCTAGCATCACTAATTGAGTATGAAGTACTATTTTCTATATTCTTAATCAATTTTAATGAAAAGTGAGATGTGCGTTTTATTTGGCGACTGAGCTTGCAACATTTGACACATGATAAGACGTGGCTCTTTTGTTACGGCTCAAGTGAAGTGAATTTACTTCTTTATATATAAATGAAAGAAAAGGTGATCGTGAAGTGATTTTAATCTCACGCACTGGATTAGACAAGCTAATCGATACAGTAGGGCAGAAAGATGAATATGGATCTGCCACACGGATCGATCGGCCATTGGATGGAAGAGATACATGGAGCAGCACAGGAATCTGAGCAGCACATGTAGCATATGGATGCTCATGCTCTTGCCTAAACCCACGGATGATCGGGACACAACTTTTCCAAGCTATTGTCTACTAAGTATATATCTACTAGCTAATTGGGGCGTTGACGCATTACTTTCAACTTTCATTAGTCTCTTTTTCCATCCTTGTCTCTCGCCTTTCAACTGCTGATTAACTTTACTGACCACTGCTGTTTTTCAACTGCTGCGATGAAAAACCACAAAGACATCTCTAGATGTAGGAGCCTTTTGCATTATATGTGTGTTTTGTAAAGTTCTAGATTCTCATAGCTTTCATGCATTGAGGCACGCAAAAGAATCTATTCCCTCCATTTAAAAAACTGTAGTTCTAGCTTTGAACCTGCACAAGACGCATGTTCAAGTTCAAAGCTAGAATTAGTTTTTTTACGTAGGAGAAGCTCTTCTCCCCCTACGCTGATTCAAAATGTTTTTAATCTCTCCCTCCTTCAATGGCATCTCTCCAACTAATAATTTCACTACCTCCTGAAAAGAGAGTAATTAAGGTTATTCTAAGTTAAACTACTTTAAGTTTTGTTCTCTCAAAAAAAACTACTTTAAGTTTTGACCAATTTTATTCTAGAAATATCCATAATTACGATATGCACATAAATATATCAATAGATCTATCGTGAAAAAATTTCACCATATACAATGCAACTTTTATTATGCACTTAGATATATGCCATGCGCCTATATACATAGCCAAAACATCTTATAGTTTGGAACATATAGAGTACCTATTAGCATGGTGTCATAAAAAAATCAATAATCTTGTCCATAAGTTTGGTGTAACATAACTTAAGATACTTTAACTTTGGATGAGGCTAGAATGGTGATCTTTCGGGATATATGGAGCGGGTAAGTGGAAAAGAGAGAGAGAGAGAGAGAGAGATATGCTAAGACAACCATAGAGATGTTTGTACTGATTTTAGCTTCTTCACCATGCAATGTCAGCAAGAAACTCTGGGGTATGATGGGGCCTTCTATAGATCACTGTCAGCACCATCGGTATCATCCTTCCCAATGAGGTCTTCCCTCCTAGTACTATTCTAGATATCCGTGATTTTCATGACAAAGCCACGCTTTGAAGAAGTTAGCGAGTTTATGAAACAAAATTAAATCTTCCTAGTGCAAGAGGTAATAATACGACATATGAAGACCATACAACTGAATACATTTAGGTGAGCGCACGTTTTTGGCCTTTTGTTGCTTCGTTAAAATATAATAAAAACAAAAATCCTAGTAGGTCTCAGTTGATATTATTAATTGGTGCAATGCAAAATCCTTTAAAATATTATCCATGTGCGAAGAAAAAGGTAAGCTTAAATATAATCTCCCTAGGACAGCTAGCACAGCGTCGAGTTGGGATACCTCACTCTAATTCGAACCCATCGTGCAATACAGTACATGCACATGCAGCAGCAATTAACAACACAACATGTAGCCGGATTAGACGAGATAAGATATACAGTACATATAGCTATAGCTAGGAGTAGGGCAAAAAGATGCATGAATGGATCTCCCAACACGGATCGATCGGCCATTGGAATGCTCATGCGCTCTTGCCTAAACCCACGGATGATCGGGACATAACTTTTCCAAGCCATTGTCTACTATCTTACTAGCTAGCTAATTGTAACCTTGACGCATTGCTTTTTCAACTTTTGTTAGTCTCTTTTTTCATCCGTGTGCCTCGCCTTTCGACTGTTGATTAACTTCACTGATTAGATGCACTCCGCTGTTTTCCCCTGCTGCAACGAAAAACCACAAAGACATCTTCAGTTGTAGGAGCATTTGCATTATATTCATGTTTTATAAGGCTCTAGATTCTCGTAGCTTTCACGCAAAAGAATCTACTCCATCCATCCTAAAATAACACAATCTTAGCTTGTTCAAAGCTAGAATTGTCTTTTTTTTTAACGGAGGGAGTAGCTCTTCTCCCCCCATGCTCGCTCAAAAGGTTTTTAACCTCCAATGACACCTCCAACTAGTAATTTTACTGCCTCATGAAAAGAGAGTAAGTAAGTTTGATCAATTTTATTCTAGAAATATCCATAATAATTACTATATTCGCATAAATGTATCAATAGATCTATCATGAAAAATTTCTTCATATATAATCCTTTTGCATTGCAAGTGTGTTTTGTAAGGTTTTAGATTCTTGTACCTTTGATGCATCGAGGCAGGCAAAATGAATCTAGCTCTTCTCCCCATGCTGACCTCTCTCCTTAAATGACACCTCCAATTCTAATTTTACTCCCTCATGAAAAAAGAGTAAGGTTATAATTTTATTCTAAGTCAAACAACTTTTAAGTTTGACAAATTTTATTTTAGAAATATCCATAATTGTGATATTCACATAAATATACCAATAGATCCATCAGAAAATATTTCTTCATATACAATCCCTCTGTTCTAAATTAGCATGGTGCAGTGCCATACAATTTATTAATAGTGTTCATAAATTTGGTGCAACTAATTAACTTATGATACTTTAACTTTGGATGAAGCTAGTTGGTGATCTTTAGGGATGGAGGGGTTAAGTGTGGCAATAAACGAGACGTAAGACAACCATAGATATGCTTGTAATGTGTTTCAGTTTCTTCACCTTGCAATGCCAGCAAGAAACTCGTGGCTTGATGGTGTCTTATAAATAGAACACTATCAGCAGCATCAGTATCATATCCACCCCATGAGGTTTTTCCCATGAGGTTTTTCCTAATACATATTCTTGATATTCGTGATTATCATGACAAAGCCACGCATTGAGAGAGGCTAGCTGTTTTTCTAAAACCAAAAAGCCAAAAAAGGGATGCATGATTCAGAGTTTATAAAAAAAATTGATAGTGAAATAGTTTTAATCATGTAATTGATTACATGGTTGTTGGTGGGTGTAGGTCTTAATAACTAGGGTGTTACTAGGCCTGCTGTGTTGTAACAGAAACGCTATCCGCCTAATAAAAACGCACTACGACGTGATCTAAAAAATATAAAAAGGAATACAACTGAATAAATTTAGTTGAGTGCTAGTTTTGGCCTTTGTTGTTTCCTTAAAATATAATTAAAAAAATCCAACGGCTCTGTTGATATTATTGGTGCAATGCAAAAAAAAAAAAAAAAAATCCTTTGAACTGTTCTCATGCCCGAAGAAAAAAAGGTAAGCTTATGTCTCCCTAGAACGACAGCACAGCCTCGTGGTACGATAGCGTACCTTTCTGATCATGCATGTGCCTCTTGACTACAATTTGGATATTTCACTCTAATTCGTGCCCAATCGTGCTTGTCAAATTCAGCAGGTTGCCGATGAGACGGTTCCGTTCAAATATGACATTTGCACCGTCGAGCATATGGTACTGGTTCAGTACATAGATATCTTACTAAAATCAAACACCCAAGAGCATTGGCCATCATTATTTATCTAAAAAAAAAAGAGCATGACCCTTTGTTTTCATGCATCTCTGTCTCGATGCATGGTCCTTAGGGCACACAACCAGTTTGTGTCTGCATGCATCTCTCTCTCAACGGACTTTTTGGTTACACATCGCTCTATCATATGATAAACATGAAAGTTAATTAATTAACTACCACCTGCTACCTCATCCTAAATATAAGTAGTCCCATTAGAATTTGTTGATGCTCAAACATTTTAGATTTTTAAATTCTATATATATTATACATACTTTTTCTGTCAAAAAAAAAACCATTGTTTTAGAAACGAATCTGGACAACCATTTGTCCAGATTCATTGTTGTCCAAAGTCGTTCCTAAAGTACAGTATAAGTATTTTTTGACGGAGGAATAGATATTTTGATTTCTTTAGATAATCCAGATCCTAAAATAATCGAATAGTGCTTACTGCAGTGTATTACACCAAATAAATTTAAACATGCATCATGGAGTAATGTAATGGTGCCGGATACTCTTACTACTACAACAGGTAGGGTACTCAATCATCGTGAAGTAGTACATCATCATCATCATACCATCGCACGATGCAGCAGCCTGTACTAGGACCGAAGGCAAGGCTGTCACTGCATTTGAATCTGTAACATCACGCCGCTACAGAAGCTACTACGTGGACCATGCCGAGCTGGCACACGTGGCCTACCTCTCTCTCGAAGCGTCTGGACTCGCGTCCGTACACCATCTTTTTTAACCACAGTATTATATATTTGTTTAATTAACTAATTAATTAATTAATGTCATTATACTAAGCACAGGGAGACAACGACATAATGCAAACAGTACATCCATATCGCTTAAAGATTGACAGAATCACGCAAGCTTAATTTAAACTAATCCGCCCCCAAAAGCTGAATTTTTAATGTCATTTGCACCGTACTACGTACACTAGCGTGCTTGTGTGTAGTGGCACAATTTCGAGGGTACGTACTACTCCCTCCGTCTCAAATTGTAAGTCACTCCAAGAATCTTGGAGAGTCAAAATTTTTCAAGTTTGACCAAATTTATATGATAGAATAATAACATTTGTGATGTCAACTAAGTACCATTAGATTCTTCATTACTTATATTTTCATCGTATACATATTTGATATTATAAAATTATTATAGTTTTCTTTAAAAGTTTTGGTCAAACTTAAAAAGCTTTGACTCTCCAAGATTTTTGGAGTGACTTACAATTTAAAACGGAGGGAGTAGCTCGCAGGACTACAGGAGTGACCGGGTCGTCGTTGTGGCGAGTGGGTGGGTCCATGCATGAACGAAACAGTGTGGTGACATCTTCGAGAGCACAGGAGTGGTAACACGACTTTGCTGGTCTATACTAAACTAAAAGCGGAATAGTACTGTCTTCCCTAGTCCCTACTTTTAGACTTTTAGTTAGTACTCCTACTTGTATATTATCTGTAGTTATAATCATGGAGGAGTACACACATTTTCACTCCCATGCGCGCCGCAGAAGAAGATTGCTGTCTGTGTCATATTATATTTGATAATATGACAATATTTTAAGCGAGGAAAAATAGTTTTATCTAGACTAGACGAGACTCTCTCAACACAATTATCGACTCTCTTGTGAGTCATGAAATTAAATGTTTACCGGTATTAAATAAAATTTTGCACCAAAAGTGAGTGTATTGAAAACAACACAACAAAAATTCACTAAAACTGTCCTAACACGTCCAAACAATAGTACAGATGCCAATATACTTAAGTTGATAATTAAACACAATATTATATCCGAGGTATTACGTAGTACGTATAAACAGTAGCACAAGCAAACAGTTGATGCATACTGCATGCAGGGAGTCTTGAGCCTACTAGCTAGGCATGCGCACCATACTATCCTGAGATTTTGACTTAATTTTGTAGATATATCCAGATATATAGTTAAAGAAATATATTTACTAAAGCTAAAACGTTGTATACCTTCAATAGTATTAATTAAGGAAAAAAGAAATTTAGAAAAGCTAAAACATCTTATAGAAAACTTAAAACGGAAAGGAAGGTATATTATATATCATATGATGCTCATACACGAATGCACATTCACCCTACGAACGTACACACGCACCGTACACTCCTATCTCTACAAGCACTTTTGCTATGCAAGAATTAGTTTGACCAAAGTCACAAAAAAAAAGAGAGAATGAGTTTTTTTTTGAGAAAAAAAGAGAGAGAATGAGTTGAGCAGCAAATCTTGAGATTAACAAGAGTTACATTAAGCGCCTTATTGTCAATCAAAACGTCGCCTGTCAATATGAGCATCATATGAAGTCGAAAACTTAATGTAAATGTTCGACCATATATATAAAGAAACCAACCAACTAAACTATCATGGGTGGACCTGGTGTTTTGCCCAGGTATCTCCGGGCATATATCCAACGTCTTAGCTGCAAAATTTTAGTAGATACAAGTACACACATATGTATGATATAGTTAAGCTTTAGTATTGTAGTACTCTTCATCTTATTCAACCAAAAATAGCCCAAGAAACCAGATTCAAAGACAACAAATCAAGTTTTCTTTTTTTCTTTCTTTTTTTTTGCTCATTTTGTATACTTTCTTTAGCTTAGAACTTGTGGGCATACCCAACATATTGAAATACTTTCCACTGTAAACTATACTTAGTTTGCTGTTGTATTGTACCTTGGCAAGAAAATTATATATAGATTCTTTTAGGTATGGTGGTATGAATTGAGGTCACGCGTGACGTAAACAGAGGGGCTGCATGCATGATGACGGATAAATTAATAATTCGACCCGGGCGCTGACACACATACGGCGTTTTAGCTGGATCTAGCAAGTGGCGGCCAGATTATTACATTAAATAATTATGCTTAGGCCGTCGACGTCCTTGCTTGGCTTTTGGCTAGGCCACCGGGGACCATGCATGCATCATTATACATTATTATAAGTACTATACTATATATGTTACTACTATATATAGGACTATATTTATTTATATTATACCCGTAGCTAGCTGCCTTTTTTAGTAGGATGGAAAGATGAGTGCTGGGTTAGTGCTGCTGCTGATACCTTACTTAGATTAGTGATAAAGCTGCAGTGACAGTTGCTGCCGAGTCTAGAAGCGTCGTCTGATTCCACTATATATAGTAATCTATATATACATATATATTATTAGTGCCTCAATCTTTTACAAGAAATGAACTAATTAAATAAAGTTCTCTTGTCGGCCGTTCTACCATATGATAATGATGTAATCACTTTTTTAAGCAGCTGTGATAATCTACTTCCAGCTGACACTGACAGGACTGGACTAGTGGGGCTTCAGAGAGAGAGAGAGAGAGAGAGAGAGAGA
>JAKNSH010346938.1:0-12270 GCA_027790015.1 Cymbopogon flexuosus
CAAATACTCAGAAGAGTTGCAAGTCAGTGTATTAGATTAGAGAATACATCAACAAAGTTCTACAACTTTCCCTTAAAAAATGTGCAGCCCCCGGCTCCTTTTATATGGATTTGGGGACTCTAAATGTTTCCAACAAACTCAAGATTTTTGCTTGGCTTCTTCTCATGAGGCTGAGAATAAGTCGGATCCACACCTAAATTATATATGCTACACTAGCTAATGTGGACAGTTTAATTTCACAAAAAAGATAATAAAGCCCAAATTAAAAGTGACGGGTTTCCTGCTCGGTCGTCCATATGGTACACAGCTGGAGTGCTGGACGGACAAGCTGGACGGACAACTCAGGAAGTAACGGATGTGTGTGGCTGGTAGAAGAAGAATGGAAATGTATAGGTCACTCCATCATTAATCTGGCATATCTTCAATTTACAGCCGTCAATTTTGAACAAAATTTGGAGGTACGTGATCCGGCCAGTGAGTCCATCCAGTGCGTTTGATTTGATTTCCTTGTGGGACGATACGAAACGTGTGTGAGCTGGTAAATTTTGGTGTTTTCCGAAACAGCATTTGATTCTTCCCTAGCTTAAAAAATTATTTTCAGTAATAATAATCTGAATATATTATTTCTGGATGCTCGGTCAATATACAAAATCTATAACAATTAATATCCTCGATCTTCTGCTTGTGCTGTACCAGATTTCTGCAGTAGCACGGACGTCTCCATCCTCCAGCGATGAAAAGCTGCTTCTCCTGATGGAAATGCATGTTTGGGCTGCTGGTCTAGATAAATTATCCTATATATTATATAATATACATTAAGATATGTGATCAAGTTAGCTACTAGCTTGCTCCATAGCCATGATTTGTCATGATGATCCATGCAAACCCATAGTTAGCTGTTCAACAGAAATGAGCTCGTCTCCAGGTGCCTAACTGGAATTCGTGTTTCCTTGTGGCCACTGCCCAAAAAAAAGCCATGAGTAGGTTGTGATATACTAATGGCAGGCGCGTCATTTGTTTGTATATATATATGCCTGACTGTCACCAATGCTTACGTGTACATGAAACTCCATTTGTATTTTCTCTAAAAAAAACCCATTTTGTATTTTATTGACTGCCAAATGATGACCAGGCCAACTCTTGATCACCAGTTTCGTTTGGTTGTTGAGATTACAAACTCCAAAAACACCACAAACGGCTCTCAAATGTGTACAAATTTCGGTGGTTTTTTAGGCCTAACTACGAGGATCGGCGGCCGCGCATGGCTAAAATACTGTAAGTCCTCCGTCACAATGATTGAAAAACGCAGACAAAATTGTGTGCTGAAATGAAATGTTTGACGGCTCTGCTCCCTGCATACTCGGTCGCGAGGTGATTAGCACCAGCTTGGACGCGTGATGGACGGCCCAGATGGAGCGGAGCTGGGACGGGGAGCGGTTGAGATGCGCTTAGCTAGCTGGAGGAGTCAACGCTCCTCAAACGGACACCTAGATTCCGTTAAGTTGATGAGTACAATGATTTTCTTACTACGACATGGCTAGGGGTACATGTATGAAGACCCCCAACATATTTTCAGTTCATGTTTTGTCAATTGGTTTTAGCATGCCAACAGCCAAGTAAACAAAGGTGAACCAAATTTCTAAAATTCATTCATGTTGTAGTAGGTTGTGCTCGTTTCAACTTATGGAAAATTCTTCTGCTGCTTAAAATAGAAACCCAGCCAACTAGAAGCTGCATTTTTGGGGCACTACAATTTTCGTATTTAGACCCTATTTCTAGCTTTAAGCTTTCTACCAAATAGGTGAAAATGGAGACACACTTCACAACTATTTCAAAGAAGAAGAAGAAGAAGGTGGTGAGAGAGAGAGAGAGAGAGAGAGAGGATATTTTCATAGTTGTTTTAACTAGATTGCTTACAATTTTTTCGTAGCACGTAGCCCAGTTATTTTTTCACATCTCACCACTAAACCAAATAGACTTGTACGAGATTCTTAAAGTATATTCTATCTCCATCCTAAAAGAATGCACTCATTTTTAGGAGTAAAACAATTTTAATTTTGATCAAATTTATATATATATATATATATATATATAAAGTACTACCTCCATTCAATTGTAAGAGCTTTCTTAGATACATTGTTTTACTATAAATCTAGACATAGTTTATATCTAAGTGCATAGCAAAAATCTATGCATATAAAAAAGTCAAAGCATCTTGCGATTTGGAGTGGAGGGATTATTATTTTATATGATACTTACAGGTAAGTATCACTTTAGTTATATAATATATTTTTATAATAAATAAACATATCTAGAGACATAAATGCTGCTATTATTATTTTTATATAAATTTGGTCAAACTTAGCATAATTTGAATGCCACAAAAATCTAGAATGTTCTTTTTTTTGCCGGAGAGAGTAGGTATGAGCATGAATAACAATATACAAATTTAAATTATTTTTTCTAAATGTAAATACCTAAAAACATGTATTACATCCGTGCACAAACTAACAGCCCTCCATACAACAATATGGTCGCAAAAAAGTATTAGCAATTTAGTTAAAAATATTAGCAATGTATTTCGTGCATAATACACTTATATACCATTAATTGAAAATGGCATATAAGATCCTAGACTTAGACGGCCTCTCGGAGCATGTGGTTTATCACATTTTTTTTGTTAGAACCGTGGTGGGTGCACGTATCAGAATGGGTTAAGGGACCACGAGAAAAATACAAAACAAAATAATACTTGACTGAAATGAAAGGAGAAAAATTACAGAGCAAACTCCGGCGCAAGGAGACCTCAATCATCTGGATTTCGGCGACATATACTGGAGGGAGAGAATCCAAAGCCCTCCTTTGGGTTTGTCTCTTCCTCTCTCTCCTCCCTTCTCCCACCCACCCCTTCTCTCTTGCTGTGGGTGTGCTGTGGAGAGGAGAAAGGAAGGAGAGCAAGAACCAACACCAACAAGAGCTGCTGCCAACTCCTGCACAGCCTGGGCTCTCATCACTGATTGCCCACCTATTACCTTCCTCTTTTGTGATTTAGAATCACCCATCTATCCCTTATATATCTACCTTTTCTCGGTCCTCTCTGAACTCTCTCGTCTTCTAGGTTTCACAGGCCTTTGATAGGCCTCTGGACCTAAAGCTTGCAAGCAGCTGCTGTTCTTGGTTTTCTTGATTCTTGCTTTCTTGGTTCTTGGATTTTTGGGTTCTTAGGCTTCTTGTATCTTCCCCCAATCTTGCAAAATCTTGCGCTGAGTTTCTTGTGTTCGCTGTTTGGGACCATGGACGAAAGGATTCCGCCGCCGTCCCTCTTGCAATACTCGCAGTCCCCTGTTCATTCTTCCCCTCATCCCCTCAATTCTATGAGGTATTCTTCCTCTGAAAGAGAAAGGTGAGTGCCTGTTTTGCTATTTTGTTCATGATTTTTCTATTTGTTTTCCAAGATTGTTTTCCCTATTGTTATGGGTAAGTTTTGTTTAGTTTTTGATCCTGCCCTTTCGGAATCTTTCTGAGGAGCACGAGATTTGATGCCGCGGTGGAGATTTTCGCTTAATTCTAAACTTCGGGATGCCATGTTTCCCCTTGATCAATGCTGCCGATTGTGACGGAGGAGTGATCTGTAATCATAGGGACTTTTTTTTTTTTGGTGATGGCGTGATGGCTCGCTGATAGATTTGTTACTGCTGTTCCCCAATGGTCTAGTTGGCTACTATGGGGCATAGGAGCTGTATGTTTGACTCGCTGCTAATGGGTGTAAATTTTGTGTGTAATAAATCGCTCATTGGCGATAGTCACATGTAAATTTTAATTTGATGGATCGTTCTGTATAAATCATATCAAAGTTCTCCCTTTTACATTTCATTTCTGTGGGATTATAGTTTTAGATCCTTCAAATTATGCTTCTTCTTTTGTATCACGTGAATACTAAGTTCAGTATTGGCTACTGTATACTAACGTTGCTTTTGGTTTGGCAGGTATCTGGCTGAGTTGCTTGCAGAGAGGCAGAAATTGGCCCCATTTGTGCAAGTTCTTCCTTTCTGTACCAGACTCTTGAACCAAGGTTTGTTTCCTTTGCCTTCACATATTACTAGTGTTGTTAATCTATATAGTTTTTTTTAATTAGTTCCAACTATTTTGTTTGTTAATGGCGCAAGACATTCACTATTATTAGTTGCTATATGTTTAGATTTTCTCCAAGTCTTTTAGGTTGGGGCAATTAATCATATATTTGTATGAAGTTTTGATGATTGCCTCTGCACTTTTGTATTCTTGGGTTTGTTATGATCATCATGTATTTTCTCAACAGAGGATTTTTTTTACTGGGTTTTGTTGTCCATTCACTTCTCTTAGTATATCCCATTATCCTATTGCTTTTTTACTTTGTTTATGGTCACTACTGTTTATGGTGATGAAAAGGTAATACTCCATTGAGTTATGGCTCCAAACAATAGCTCCGGTTCTCATAGTTGACAGTGGCTTCCGTGTTTTTCTTTTCTTTTATAAATGTCAACCACAAATGGCTGCTGTTTATGTGAACTACAATTTCTTTCTTTAAAAAAAAAAAATCTTGAGGATGCTCACTGGTTCACTGCAGCTTATGCCTATTTTTAGCTTAGTGGAGTGTTTACTATATCAGTGGTATAATGCAGCTGCTCATTTCATTGTACAAATTTAGAAATCCGGCACAGGTTGCCTTTGCCCCAGTTTAGAATAGCATTAAAAGTAGATGTCATTATTGTTTCTGACTTATGTGAGTATAGTTGTCTATAATTGATAGTTCTTGTTCTATTCAATGCAGAGATTTTGCGCGCATCTTCTATGGCGCCTAACCATAACTTTGTTGATCCTGAGAGAATTGAGCATGGTAGCCCATTAAGGTTACCTGGCCACCCAGTGAATGGTCAGCCAATGGATTTGGAGGGCTGGTCGGGGATTCAAACAGAGGTGCATATTCTGGCATCTGTTGTTGTCTTTCTTTTGGTACATGCTTGCCTGGTCACTTGATCGAAAGCACAATTTGTGAATCGGTGGTGGGATCTTGCGCATTTAGATTTTGAGCATGCTGTTCATTTTACTTTGTATCTGCCACTAATAGTGACTAGTCTGGTCTACCGATACAATATATAATGATTTGTAAATTGTAATAACTTGAGATAAAGTAAAGAACATTTTTCCATGTCAGATTTTATTCATGGCAATCTTGAAGCATCCTTTTACTGTTAATGGATGATAGTAGGTATTGTTTGAAATATTTTCATCGAGGACCAAACTTTTTATATTCTACCTTAGCTTATATTGTTGCCTTTTCTTAATATGGTGAAATGTTCTCTTTTTCTCAAGGCTTCTCAGCATATGGGGGTTCTACAAGCATCGTCAATGGGCTGGAATGGTGCTCCTGTACTTGCTGCGGCTCCTGTTGTCAAGAAAGTCATGAGGCTGGATGTTCCGGTGGACAAGTATCCTAACGTGGGTAGCTTTCGTAATTTTTTTTTTGTTAACATGCTATGCCATATTGTCTTAAATGCTTTACTCTTTGGTTGTGATCAGTACAACTTTGTTGGTCGTTTATTGGGGCCGCGAGGTAACTCCCTGAAAAGAGTTGAAGCTTCAACCCAATGTAGAGTTTACATTCGTGGACGTGGTTCTGTGAAAGACTCTGTTAAGGTAACTAAATAACTATTGCACGTTCTTTTTTATATTTCTGAGATATTAATAATATCACTGGCCGTAAATTGAAATCGTTGGCACTTTGTACCATGCATTGTTGCAGTATTCCTTTATGTGAAATTTTAGAAGTTCATTATATTTGCACATTATTCACTAGCAAATACTCATTAATTTCATCTGTAGCTGGACAAAGTTGTATAATGCATAGCTCATATAATGGATAAACTTGTGGCTGGCCCTTCCTGGTTTGTGGTTATATACTCAGTTAATTTCACTCTGTCACATCACATAAAGTTTATATTGTGACTCCACGCTATGATAGTGGCACTGGAGAGGAGTTTTGGAAAATTCTAATCAAGGTTAACATTGTCCACTTCATTTTTAGTGTCAACTGATTGAGTTATTTCTAGTATCAAGCTGCAATCCTGGGCTCAATAAGGATGCAATTACTATTTAGGACTAGTTATCGTGTGATCCACAAAACTATGCAATGTCAGCACTTAAGTTTTATTGGGTTTCACTTCCAGTTTAGATCATTTAAAGTTAAGTTGAGCCGAAATGTTATTACTGTTTCGAGTAGTGAGAATTTATGTGATGCAGTTTACAGTTTAGATACATTTATATAATGACTTCATTTATTCTCTATCGGCACACATTGGTATGATTCATCAACAGGGTTTCCTGTATTTTACTATATTTTACCTAAAAGAATATAGTTGCATTAATGAATTTCAAACATAGACTCTTTTAGAGTAAGATATTATGATCATGGTTTTCTTGTTACATCTTATGCATAGCTCATTGATTATTGTTACATTACTTCTTTATACTTGTAACTTATCACGCCCACCCAGATGCAAATGTCCTGAAAAACATGTATGATTTCATTCATAGGAAGACAAGCTGAGGGATAAACCTGGGTATGAACACCTTAACGAGCAACTGCATGTGCTTGTGGAAGCAGAGTTTCCAGTAGATATGGTTGATGCGCGTCTAAATCAAGCTGTCTCCATCCTAGAGGATCTTCTTAAACCAATTGTATGTACCCTTGTTCCTCATTGCTGCCATCGTCTCTCAGTAATTTTGATATATATACTGTTAGCTAACTGGAGCTTTTGTCAGGACGAGTCCATGGACTACTACAAGAAGCAGCAACTGAGGGAGCTGGCAATTCTAAATGGCACGCTAAGAGAGGAAAGTCCAAGCCCTCACCTCAGCCCTAGTGTGTCCCCCTTCAACTCCACCGGGATGAAGCGCGCAAAAACAGGGCGGTAATCTCTGATCCCAAAAGCTTCATCCCCCAAAATCAATCATGGTTCAATGCCCAATTACAAGCAACTGCTGTACTGCTGGAGATGATTGGTGATGCATATGCTGGGTTCATCAGTGCTGCTGGCCTATGCCTGTCATGATCTATGCGCTTTATCGACACACAACATGTCTGTGCTTGGACGAATGGTCTCTGGGCTTGTTGTTTGACTCTATTATTATTTATTCTTTGTGCTTCTGACTGCCTAAGTATTATTAACATTATTGGTTTGGGTAAGTTAACAAGGCCCCGGTTGGCCAGTCACTCTAGAAGCTTGGGGGGTTCAATGTGTCGGACAATAATGAGGTTTCGTTGGTGTACCTGAGATAGTTGTAATGTGTCACCGTGCTGATGCTTTTGTGTGGTGCTAGTACAAGACAACCAGACAGCTATAGTTGAGGCAATGATTATTTTGCATTCATATAATATGTGTCGTTGCCGTGCCGCCTTCGTGGTTAATCTACCTAAAATCAGTGTAAATTCTCAGTTTGAGCTGTTTTGTGTGCCAAGTGTAATGGTGGATGGAGATGCTTTTGTTTCCATGTTCCATGGGCAGGTTGTGGCCAAGATCTCATGTGCAGGACGGCAGTTCAGGCCATTAAAGTGCCGGCAGGGCAGGGGTACAGCCTACAAGACTTGCAACTTGCAAGTGGGGCGCAGAGCCGATCTGGCATGAAAGGCCAGTGCGGCAGCAGCAGAAAGGAAAGGCTCAATCATTCGCACGGGCGTTTTCGGGACCTTGCCAGATGCCAGGGCAGCCGCTTGGCGTAAAACGTCATGGATCTTTCGCTGGATTACTTGCTCCCGACACCTTTTTCGCAGTGGTCCACCCATGAATCAGCAATTGCTTTGCGTCTTGGCGTGTTGCAAAGTTCGATTTGGTTGGTTTGAAATTGACATTTCTTTTGCAGTTTATGGAGAGCTTGGTTTTAGTAGTGCTTGAGCAGGATAGGACAAACAAGCAACCATTGTAGGAATATGAGATGGCCGACGAATGGACTATGACTCCAAGGATTAACTATCAGTTCTATTGTTATCCTCGAGAGTAGCATGGAAGAAGACGATTTCGCCATCGTCTTACTCAACAAGCTTGAAATGGACGTGTGCGTTAAAATGACACTAATCAATTGTGGCCATCTCCCATGGAGTAGGAAACACCGATTTCAAAATTTCCTGAAACACCAGCTGCGTTTCGCTTTCTCCTAACGTCAGAATCGTTTGGACTTTGCACAATTATAGAGGGGCGCGATCGCGTTCAGCATTGATTCAGCGAAATCAGGATTTACTTCAACAAGGCAGAAGCATTATTGTTAAACACAACACAGCACAAAACAAAACAGCATGATTAAGCTGACAAGACAGAAGACTTAGCTTCGGTCAACAGGGCGCGATGGTAGACAATACATCCTGCCAGATATTTCGATACCAAAAATACTGGCGCCCTCCAGAAGCGCACAAGGGTTTCGACGGCGACGTCGTGGGTGATATTTCAATTCCAGGCGCCGTCGCGATCACATGGTGTCGCACCCCCAGCACATGGCTGAAAAACTAATGCTTTTGAGCATCAGCATCGACGGGCCAGAGTATCTGGCAGTGTATCTCATGAATCGCTGAAAATATTCGCTAAAACAGCAAGCAAGCAAAAGGTCAGTTTGGTTCCCACGGACACAGGCACGTGTAGTGCCTCGACAACTTTTGGTTTCTGACTATATATGCAGTTCCTATATGTGCTGCTTGCTCTACATCCGCCTCCACTTGTCGAGCTCCTTTGATGTTGCTTTGATCAGCTTCCTGGTGCTCTCCATCAGTTCATCAAACATGGCATCAAACTGTTCACTGCAAAGTACGCGACATAATCTCATTAAACTAGGATATAGCATGTGCTAGACTCTTGAAATTGGTGCGTACACCGCATGTTTACGAATTGTCGAATTCACCAAAAGCAAACTTGGGCAGCACATTTGGATATCTCTAATTGATTGAAACTACTCACAAGAAAAACCCAATGCTAAAGATGCAATCAAAATAACATGAGATGAAGTCACTTTGCATTTAGCATGAAACGGATCTGCCACAGTGCCACTTACTCGTAGGCAATGCTTCTGGAGTTCTGGAATGGTCTCCTGATGTTTGAATACCTTCCCCTTTCATCATATGCAACGCCTTTTCCAAAGCCATAACCAAAACCTATTCCTATTCCACATCCAGCTCCAACTCCAAATCCCAATTGTAAACCAGGGAATCCAGCTCCAATTCCTGCACCTGTTAAGATCTGTAAATGTGAGAAATGAACAGAGCAAGAAAACTGGATATTCAGTATTATGTCAGCCAACAGATCATCCAAACTAAGATTGGTTCTCTGCCATTCTAAAAGTGAAAAGAGACAAAGCAAGATAATTGGAAATTTTGTTCTACCATCCATAAGAACATCCAAACTAGCATGCATTCTGCTGTTCCAATCATAGTGTTACGATGTTTTTGGAAATGGAACCTATTCTGTCATTCTGTGTGAAGTTCACTTCAGCCTCTAATGGAGACATACATCATGTACATAAAATAAAATGGGCAACAACACAAAGAATGCATACAGACATAATAAGTTACTCACAATAACAATAAACATTATGCATATCAAACAAAACCACAACATTAAAAACGAGCAGAGTACAGACATCAATGATGACAATCATTTCTGATGAGCCCATGGCCCCTCAAGTTAATATTTCAGCTCCACTTGATTTATCACCTCTAGATGATTTATCCGGTAACAAAATGAAAGATCTTATTTTTATTAAGTTTGGTGCATTTTCATATGAAGAAATATATCCAAAGAAAATGGAGGAAATATTCACTATTCATGGTATGTCATCAGCACTCAGCTTTAGACGTGCAAAATCTTTTTAGCAGCGTTTAAGATAATATGAGGACTGCAGAATATATATATAGCTCCAATATTGTGTATGTCGATGCTGGTTCAATTACTTAGCAGTTTGGACCACATTACATGAGAGAATCGTGATTATTTGGAGACGTGCTGGGTACATGAAAGCAAGCAGATCTGCCATATTATTTTTGGCCGGAATATTTAATTGTACTTTCCTTTAATTAGATTAGCCAAGTAACGTTGCTTCTAGTCTTTTGGTGGAGTCGGACTTGTGTCCACATGTGCCTGCGTGCACATTTAAAAAGGCCAGCGTTGGCCGTGTACAGTTTTTTAAATCAAGTGGAGCTGAAATATTAACTTGAGGAGCCATGGGCTCATCAATTTCCCATCAAGTACATTAAATAATCTCTGCAATGGAATTCAGAACTCAAAACGATATAATATATTGCTGCATCTGCTACACTTGCTGCCCCACTCCTAAAATAGGATCAATTTGAGAATGGCAGTGGGCCCATGACTAAAAACATTACAAAACTCATGTTGATCATGACATCTCTTAATTCATGGAGAGCTGGGTTTTATGGGTTAGCTTTGTATTCCTGGATGAAACAGTTGTCGATCTCTGAGATATTCAGTCTCAATCCAGCTTCAGAACCCATCTGCACTAGTAAAAGTTCCTCTGTTTTTCTCCACAACCTACTTCTTAAGGTCCACCAAGGGATGTCTACAACGAAAAGACTCACACCACTCGCTACTTGTTTGCCATGACACTCTAGGAAGTCATTGGCACTAGTTATTTCTATTAGCCCCTTCACCCACGCAAGAAGGCAGATGATTCTTGTTTGGTGATTGAGGATAACCAAAAAATCAGGGCCAAAGGCACACACTGCTGTGCGTCTTCTTTTCCTTCAACCGTGCAGAATAGGATTTGTTGAGATTGTGGGGTGGTGCTTTCTTACAACCATCAGTTCGTTTAGAGCACAAAAGCAACAAGAGTACTCTTGGTTATTACTCGCGTACTTTTTTTTGAAGGTAAACTATGGAGGGGAGAGATTCCCTTCCCCGCCTGTAAATTTCATTGTCTTCAAAGAGTCAAGTACAATACATATTATCAAGATACACGGTCATGGGGTGAGGGGTTGCATGAACGCAAGAAACCGCACATACTTTGATTCATATGATTATATATCAATCATCTAGTCGTTGCAGACTGAAAGGATATCCAAAAGTGGATTTCCAACTAAGGAATTTACTAGGAACCTGATGCTTGTTTCTAAATGCATGTTTCATTACTAGTGGTTTCTTGATATTATTAACACGACTATGCAACCTAGTGAGACATTTGGTTTAACGTAAGTTGCCACCCCTTAGTGACCATTTCTAGCTCCATAGCTGATTGGAACAATGCAGAAGAGGCAAGATGAGGCGGACGTAAGCCAGCTCAGAAGCCTACCTCTGCAACGGAACTGGATACTTGGACAGATGGCCGAGGCTGCAGCATGACGTGGACTATAGCTGCAGTCATGGGAACACACAGATTATACAGCCTGCATCTCACTAGCAGATTGAAGAATGCTGCTCCCTGACACGATGATCAACTGCAAAATCTATCCTAGGCTCCTAGCCTCCATGATTTCACACTCTGTATAGAAGTATGCGGCGAAATAGCAGCAAGTTCCACCACTGCCATTCCCTAAAAAAAAAATGTTCCACCACTGCCACCATGTCACCTACCCAACGATATGATCCTATCTATAACAGACGCCTCTGCACAAAACAAGCGCGGATTTCTCATTCGATCAATAGTGAAGAAACAAGCATGGATTTCGACGCTCTGTTGGCAGTGAGCCAATTCGTGAAGAGTCATCAACTCCCTCCCGAATCCCCATTGCATATTCATCGACGACACGGGGAAAAGTGATAGTATATCACAACAATTCCAAATTTCCAGTGCTTGCAACTCTAACAGCGAACCAATACCGGAAATACGGGACCCCAGCTCAATCGTCAAAACCATCGAGAGCACTCCAGTTCGCCGGTCTGGTAAGGTGCTCCGTGAACGCGTCTTTGGCCGCGACACTCGAAGCAGGACGAGTAAACGTCGGGGAAGGGTACGCACCTCCGATGAGGCCGAAGCAGACGCCCACGCCGCAGCCGGCGCCGATGCCGAAGGCAGGGCCCAGCTTGCCGAGCACATCCGACCTCGCCACGGGGAGGCTCCACACAAGCCCCCTCCTCCTGCCGCCCGACATCTCTCCCCAGTCCCTGCCTCGCCGGCGGTCGCCGCTTCGTCCGCCCGCTCGGTGCGCGCGCCCTGCGCAGTGCGCCCCGCCCTTCCAAGCAGGGGAAGGATAAGTTCCAGTCCACTCCGAAGTCCCAGACTCCAGACCTCTCGAGA
>JAKNSH010347534.1:0-11506 GCA_027790015.1 Cymbopogon flexuosus
CAATCAATTTGAAGCAACTTGCTAGAAGATTTCAAAATTCACAACAAGCTGACATGTGACCTACCACCAGGATGGATCGAGATGGAGGAAATCTCGCGAAGACCTGACTCCAGCTTCTTTACCAACTGTGCTTTTTGGAGATCATAAACCTGAACAAATTTCTTTGTAGCAACAAAGAACATCTTCTGACTTGGATGGAATGTTGCAGCAACAGGAAGGCCTGGCAATTTACGGAAAGGATGGTGCGAGTGCTTTTTCGTGAGCTGATGCAACAATACAGCTCTTGTATCACGTAGATTGGAATTAAGGTGTGCAATCAAATGGGGAAATCGAAACTACAGCCTGAGTATTCAATGTGACCATGCATGACCGCCACACTTGAAAAGAAAAAGGAAACCAGAACAGATGGAAATAAAACAGAATCAACAAGACATGGTCATAAAGGATATCAGTTGGCACAACTGTGGTGAAGTAATCTCCCTTGTAATGCCACTCCACATTTGACACGGCCTAAACAAGAAAAAACAGGTAAGCAAAGAAAAAGTTCAAAGAGTAATAAAAAAAGAGTTAAAATATGAATACCAGACCTTTTGATGAATCAAGGTAATGCCATCAAGTTTTTCATGCTTCATCCACCTCACAGCTGGTTTCTTGTCATCTGTTAAATAGTAATAGTATTTCAAAAGACTGAAAAAGGCGGCGGTAGAACACTGGAAACATTGATTGGCTATCAATTCAACACACCAGTATCATCTTGAGGAGCCATTTCATCAATCTTAAGCAAATCTTTTACCCTCATTTGCATTTCTTCACTCCCCACCTCAGCATTAATAAGTAGCAGGTCATGTCCACTGGACCAAATAAAATGGATGAGAATAATACATAAAGCTTACATAAAGGAAAAATTGGCTAGAATAGCAAAGGGCTTACACAACAGCAGCAAGAATAGGCCTGTCAGGTGAAGGATTCCAGGCAATATGGCGGACATCACCTCCAACGTTCCAAACTTTAAGACAGCGACCAGTTTCAACCTCCCATACACGGATTGTACCATCACAAGAACCTTCAGAAAGCAGCAATTGTAACTTAACATTTTTGCACTCATTTTTATGAAATGATCTTCTAAAGTGGAGAAACCTGCTCAAGTCAGTTAACCTTATATAATGCAGGTTACCAATATTCCATGTTTGCTAAAACAGAGCCCCTGAGTTTAAGGTCAACTTAGCAGCTGGCCAGCTGCAACTATTTTTAAATTTTGGTTTACTACTTTCACATATCATACTATCCAGTTTATAACCCATATGAGAGCTATTTGACTTGATTAAGAAATATCTTAACCACAGGTTTTGCTTAGTAATTAGATTATGATACTCTTCACCTCCCTTCCCATATGGATTAAGATATGTAATGTTACCGCACTTCTATATGCAACTAAAATGGCCTCTGCATTTCTCTACAATCCAAGCTGACCAAAATATAAAATATAAATTACTTTCACAAAATAAATTACCGATATATAGTTAGTGCTATCATTTTAAGCCATAAATTACAGTGTGTGGAGAAAATATGATGTGAGTACAACATTACAGTTCTCATTGAATTAGCCAATATCACACCATCTGAGTATCAAAACGTTATGTGCATGTATACTCAGATAAATGCAGAAAATAAATAACAATGGCGCATACCAGATGCCACCCACTGCCCTGAAATTTCAACCGAAATGGATTTCACAGGACTCGTATGGCCCTTGAACTCAAGGAAACAAGTTTTTGGGTATGGCCTCAAATCCTTTTTACTTGGTAACTTGGGCTTGAGTGACTCAGGATCAATATTTATCTGGCATTGTCAAATGATTGGCACAAATTAGAGACAAATATTGTCTTTTAAAGCAACAAATGGCATAAACATAACATAGGGGCTCAACTTACACGTTTTTTGCGGGTTCTAGGGCATAGATAAAGATCTAGACACCGATCAAAACCTTCCCTCAGTGCCTTCTCATATGCAGGTACACTTCGAAGGGACTCAAATCTGGTGAAGCGCGCAACTCAAAAATTCAAAATGAATTAGATGATATAAGACAATGGACAATAAAAAAGAAGATAGTGTACCGTTTCGGAATGAACTTTGGGCGATCCTCCTCATACATAAGCTGGTATGAATCTATTTCCTCTTGTGTAGGAATGTATTCAATGGAAGGATTATATGACTCCTCATGACCTGGATACACCATGAAGAGTCAACAGAAAATTATATAGTACATGAGCATTAAGTGAAAACAGTTCCAATAATTTCTCAAAGATTATTATAAAAGTGACTAATGCTGATAAAGGAACGTTAACATACCTGGTAACTTAGGTTTAGGAGGAGGAATGTAGCTCAAGCCATGCCGCTTATTGTCTGTTGTATCAGTTTCATCTCCCCATAATAGATACAAGTTACGTTCCTCCTTAGGCTTGTCAAACTTTATCCATCCATTACGAATGGCTCTTACGAGTTTAACAACCTGCCACCAGAGTCCAGAATGCATGAGATCAAGGGGTAATTCAAATAACTAAGATGCAATACAATCACAGAGCAGTTAAGAAAGAAGATCCAAAACAAGCCCTGTGATTACTGACACCAGTATGAAGGATGCAAATACAAGATTCCTGTTCAGACAAAAAGAAGCACCATAACAGAATAACAATAAGTTATGTAGGCTCCCAAATTCACCAGTGAATCCTTAACTGAGACACAAAACTTGTGACTGCATAACTAAGTCACCTGCTACTTCCTAAACAAGTGGTATGATAAGAGGCCCTAGGTGGGCTGGTGTATGGGTCATGCAGAGGGATTGAACCAGCGATCAGTACTGTGACATATAGCAACATGCCTGAATTTCCGAAACAATCAAGTTTAACTCTAAATAAATTAGTTACAATCATTAAGATTAGAAGGTATGCTTAGAAGTTATAACGAAGCGATAAACAATGAAACAATCTAGTTCCACCCTCCCCAACTGTCTATTTCATGGACCGTCTCTCATCCCTAGCAGATCGCACACTGCCTAGGCAACCTAATATCTTCCAGAAATACGTGATGGCATGTGACTACATTCTTTCAAATGTTCTCTGGAGCCTGTTTGGATCCCTTCGTTTTGGAGGAATTGGAATCTACTTAATAAATTAGGCTATTTAGTTTGGAATTTCAGATCGCCAACTTTCCAAAGTTCACAAATAAGCCTATCTCAAATTCATAGGGTGGGAGATGGTAATTGAATGGAATGGGTCACCATGCTATATTGGCACTCTCCAACTTAGTTCCATTCCATTAAAGTATAGCCTAGCTCAAATATGTGCCTAAACTACAATGAATTCAATTCCAAGGATCCAAACGGGCCTTAAATGTAATTCTAGGCTATTAATAGACTTGCACTGCCTATGCAGGTGATTACCAAGACACATAGTTACCACATAATAAGTGCAGCAGGACAACACCACTACAAAGCGTCAAGACATTGCTAAGTGCCTTTTATTTTATCAGCTTAGTCCCAGATTTTGAAACATTCTAATTACAGCGTGAAATGTAGTATGCTGAAATTAGGGGAAAAAGAAAGAAAGAAAGAAGTCAGAGATAGCTAATCATCATAAAAAAAATTGAACATTTAAATCATGATTATTCATTAGATCATTGCATGACACTGCTCAATGGGATAAATTATTTAAATGAATCAGTATAGAGACCTCAAAAGAACTCAATAATAAGACATTCATGATCCAAGCAGTCAGATCACTTAAAAAAATTGAAAACAAATAAAGAGAATGGTCTGAGTAGAGAGAGAGAGAGAGAGAGAGAGAGAGAGAGAGAGAGAGAGAGATGAGATGGATGATAAACCTTCTTCTGCTCCCACTTTGAAGGTACAAATCGCCTCTTTGGCTCAGGGGCACTGGAAAGCGGATGACCTTTATCCTCATATTCAAACCAATCAACATAATCCTAGAATAAAAGTTAATCAGTATGCCATATCCGTGCACTATAAACATATGGAGAAACAAAAATAAATCATTCAACTGTAAAAGAGCAATCCATTTGCATCTGGATAGCATTCATCGGCACCATGCATAACAAATTCAAAACTATGCAAGTATAAATCATGTACAAGACAATCGGTTATTATCAGTGAAACTAAGTTGTAAACAGGTCACATGTCAACAAATAAGCAACCATTACACATTGTACCTTTTTTTTTGCGAATTACACAGTACAACATAGACTAACAACGGAAGCAGATCTAGTATGATAGTTTTAACAAAACAACTCATGCAAGTGTCCAGTCATCCACAAAAATTATACTAGGTTGTTGGATGGTCATTTACTTAACATCTAAACCTAGCGCCTTGAGTAATATACAGATAAGGATTGTAGTACATACTGGATATGGATCAACATTGGTATGTGGAGTTTTTCCCTTTAACAATCTACTAATTATCTTAGCCTCATCCTTTGTAATCTGAACCTCCTCGTCATTATACTCATCATAGATCTTTCTCCTACATTTGGTGACGAAGAAAATAAATTATAAGATTAAGATAAATGAGCGAGAAAAATAATACCAAATGCAAACAACTAAATGGTACTAGGTGTAAGAATAAAGAAATTGCACAATGTAAACAATCAGATGCATCTGCCAACTGGCACAGGGAGATCCAAATTTTCCATATCTGAATAATCACATGGGTCTATAATAAGTATAGTCTGGAGCACCGAATCAAAGTGACTGTCAATAACTTGTTTAATCCATGTTCTTGAAAAACTATAAATGTACCAAAATGCCATGCAGCTAAACTGAACCACACAAACAATGTCCTGTAATCCTGTTGTAAGATTTAGAGTACAGAAATGTCAGGTGACTAAGGCAGTTAACAGCAATTGAAAGCTCAATTTTTCATATTAGGATAAATTTAAAATTTAAGGTAAATGGTCTTAGTGGTAATAAATGGTCTTAGTGGTAATAACCAAAAAGATGATCAAATACAATCAAAATATAAGAAGAACAATGTGTCAATGTATGACGCACTAGGATCTAACAAAATACTAAGGCCCAATCCCCAAGCATGATGAGCCTACAAATATTTAGCAACTCTTTGACTTTTATCCTCGCTTCACTCAAAATGATCAACCTCTGCTTACGTTTTGGCTGTTAAGTATTTGCTTGCTACTAGCTTATTACTGTAAATGTGATAATGCCAGGAATAATCCCATCATTTAAACATTTTGGTCACACAAACCACTGCAATTGGTCCAGAGTGGGATTAAAGCTGAAAACTGATACAGGCCATTGTTCGGTAGGATGATAACTCAATAACAGAATCTATGATAGATGATAGATGTCAGCATATCAACCAAGCCCAGATGAAACTGACACAAGATATTATCCCAACAATTACAATTATTTTGCTCAAATCAGATTTTAAAAACATTCTTTAATGACAGAAGCTCATTCCATGGCCACACTCATCTTCAATTAGCTCATTCTGCTTAGAGATGTTCAAAACTCTGCAGTCTCCAAAAAACACAGGTTTGGCTACAAATTATTAACACTAACATGCCAAGGAAAATTAGCTCAGCAATACCCCCATGTGAGCTTGATAAGCTCCAGGACAAGTTGTTTAATATGCTGATGTTGTTTTCCAGCTTACAAATTTATGTTTGTTACCGCGGGAGCAAATTATCACAAATACCATATTACAAATGTATGTCATTATAAGTATCTGTCATTACTATGAGGCATTCTCAAAGCTTAATCATTAATCCATCCGAGCATTAGAAGTGACTGCAACAAAGCAAGTTCAAGCCTTACCAATTCTTGGCATCATCTGCGTTCCTGAGGTAGGCTTCAATGCGCCCCTCCCTATCACGTTTCTTGATCTTCCTCCCATCGATGTCATACCCAATGTGCTCCTCGTCCTTGTACCACTCCAGAGGCACGTCCCCCACGGTATTCCTTGGCGCCACCTGCAAACACAGTGAAATTTAGCTCACTTTAACCTCAAATACTCGGAAAAGCAAATACGGCACAACAAAAGAGTATGCAAATCTGTAGCAGCTTAAGCAACGCAAATGCTTCACCTCATCCTCCGAAGAGTCGCTCTCTTCCGCCGCCGCAGCCTCGTCTGACTCACCGTCGGAGCCGGAGCCGGAGCCGCTGTCCTCGAATGACACCGACTCCTGCGCACAACACAAAACCCACAAAAATCACTAAGAAATAGAACGTCGACAAAAAAAAAACAGGGGAAAGGCATAAAAAGAACCTCCCCCACCTCATCGTCGTCCTCGGACCAGACGCCGTCGCTCCACGAAGAGTCGTCGGCGGAGAGGTCGTCGGCCTCGTACTCGTGCTCTCCATCGCTGTGGCCCATTTTCGGCGCCGGGAGGCTTCGCGTGCAGGCGCACCGCGTGCGGCTGCGTGTGAGAAGGAAGGCGAGCGGCGGAGGTAGAGGCGGGGGCTAGGGTTTTAGGACGGACCGGGATGGAAGAGCAAAATCACGCGGGGAACCGGCGGCGGATGGGCCGGGCCACTGGCAAAAGAGCAAACAGTTTCCAAGCCCGGCTCGTGCGCAGGGAAGGTGAGGGCGCGCGCTAGAGAGATTTTGGGTGCCGTCCACCATCCTGCACATCTCGCTTCTCAATAACTTAAAACATTTCTAACTTACGGTCGTCTACTACAAATATTTACACGTCTCCTTCTCAATAAGCTAAACATTTCTAATTTGACTAAATATATATAAAAAATAATCATATTTACCATATGTAACAAGTATTATTAGATAGATATTGGAATATACTTTTTTAATAACAAATATTTAGGTATTGATGTTATTTTCTACTTGATTCAAGTTAAAAGACTTTGACTTCTTGTGAACCGAAATGTGCAAATATTTATTGGACGGAGGGAGTATAAGCACATCGACACTTCACCAGTTCAAGGCCAAAGAGCTTAGGCACGGCGTTGGGACATGGTGGCGGCAGGGATCGATGGTATTGGGGCTGACGAGGAAGGTAAAGGCAGGTGTGCCCGCATTCCGGGGCGGCGGAGGGCCAGCACCTGATGAAAGGGATATTATATATCTCAATCTTTTCTACTCTCTTCGTCCCAAAAGGAATTGTCATTTTTATTTGGAGACATGGTCTTATTCAAATCTTAAATTATATTCATCTATTTTGTTATGACTTATTTTATTATTAGATATTTAATAATGATTTGTGGGATGGGGTGGACCTGAAATGTACTTCTAGAAGAGGTGTAGATCATAGACTTATGGAGATGTGGAAGTGGTCCAATTAGCTAGAACCATTAGCTTCACTAGTGAAGAGGACTCACTAATTTGGCAATTTAATACTAATTACTACGTCTCGATTGAACTTCCGCAGCGGGCCTTTTGAGTTTCCTGCGGCGGGCATCGGCGTCCGCTGCCGGTGCCACGCCACGGAAAATCCGGGCGGCATAAATCAGACATTCATTTATTTCTAGATTTCAGATATAAACAGACATTCATATATAAAGCATCCATACATAACACAATAACACAAGACAATATGTTGTTCTCCATACATAACATAAGACAATATGTTGTTCTCCATACATACATAACATAAGACAATATGTTGTTCTCCATCCATCAAAATGATGACTTAGTTAATAGTTATAGTCCAAAGTCTACCTAGTCAAAGTCTACAGGCCACTTGTAGTCAGTTAGACGCATCAATGTGTTACATTTCCTAAGCATCTCGTACTTGGGATCATAAGCCAAGATACCATACTCGTCGAAGAATGGTTGCCCCTCGAGCACACATTTCTTCATGAGGAATTTGTAGATGTCCGCCTTGACTTGCTTGAAGCATTTCTTGATCTCCTGCATCTCTCTCCAATATTTGATTCCTTCCTTGAGCTTCTTTCAGCTTTGGGTGTACTCCTTGCACTCCCTCAAGTGCTCGCAAGTGTACAGGCCACGTGACTTTAATCCAAGAGGTTGTTTGGCGCACTGCACGATGGATACACAAAGCGTTAGAAGAAGTACGAAATGCATGATAGAACATGTGAAATACGTACCGGGAAATCACGTTGGATTTTGATGTGGTCCTTTAACTTCTCCTTGCGCTTTTCGGTTCTTCTGTCCCAGCATTCTGGATCCTTCACGTACTTCTTATAAGCCCCGTACGAAATGTACTAGTGTTAGCAATGATTCAATATGTACAATAACCGTAAATGATGAAAAAGCTCATTGACTTACACTTTCAAGCAATCTTCAAAGGGCATGTACCTTTTTCTGTTTTATACATACAAGGAGTCAAATATGCAGGCCCTGCCATCCTAAGGACAGATCAGAAATGCAACCTAGTGTCCTTCGAAGACCGACCTGCACCATTGAAATAAATATAGGTTAGGACGATGAGAAAGCATGATCCTAGCCACTTATTATCTCTACGGGAGTTGTGTTTGACTTACCCCAGGCAGCCATGATACAGTTTGGCCCATCCGGCTTGAGCTTCTTCATTACAGAGTCTATGTAGTCCGCCAATTTCTTCTTCTCCTTTCTCATATTATCCTCATATTTCTTTTCTCTCTACCTTCGGTCAGCTCTGGATCCATTATCTTGTATCCCTTGACGATACTCTCATTAATATGCATCGGAGAGAGGAAGGGATGTTTCTTTTTGTTGCTTATAGTGGCACTCATCCTGGAAGGACAAGTCATCATGGCATAATAAGAATAGATGAGTTGACGTATACAAATGCAGAGATCTATGAAATTAAGACACAAGTCGTCACTTACAGAGAGAACAGGGTGAGTTGGACGATGTCAAGGTCTTCTTCCCGCAGCAGCCTGTACATGTCCTTCAAGTCCACACGGATAGTGAAATCGTCTCCGGGCAAGTGGAAGTACTCCACTAGAATCTTGACGTTGAAAGATGGCATTCCTCTTTTTGACGCTTCCATGTACCACAGATGAAACTTCCTTGTCTCCCATTCTTCTTCTTCAAGCAGCTACTGCTTTGGTATCAAGAACTTCCCACGCTCATAGTGGCCGGGACAGTCCTCCGACTCAGGAAACAGATGGTAAGGATCAATAGCAGGCCTAGAAAACCAGGGATACAAGTGTTAGTATCATTTTTATGAGATAAAAATGTGAATTGAATGCTACGCTTGAATGTAACGTACCTTTCAAACGTAATAGAGTACGAGAGCTGTGTCGTGTCCACGCCTGTGCTCGCCTCCGTTGCTCCCGGTTGGATTGTTGCAGCAGACGGTGTCTGCTTTCCCGGTTCCCCCTCCGTAGATCCTGGACCGCCATTCGGGCCCGTAGGCTCGGTACCGAGGGGTGGAGGTGGCTCGCTCGTGCTTGGCTGGCTTGCACTCGGGCATGTAGGCTCAGTGGCGGGAGACGGAGGTGCCTTCGAACCCCCCGCCTCATCGGTCGGTCCTGGAGGCGGAAATTCCGGAGTTCCCTTACCTGGAGGTGAACTCTTATTTCCGTTGTCATCCCCACCTTTGCCTTTGTCATCGCCGCCGTCATCGTCATCGCCCGGATCTCCGCCTTCCGAGCGACAAGATCCAGCTCCCGAGGTCGGTGTCGGAGTAACCGTGGTCAGTGTCCTAACACCATATAATTTCTTCACATTCTGCGATTCCAAGCACACTGACAGGTTGTATATCAGGAAGTTCTAATTCATAATCAATATGATCTGGGTGAATCCACGTGGGAGACACGACGGTGTAGTTGTCCGGGATCCGGCCTTGGTACTGTTCTGGGATATAGGTGCTCGGATGTACTAGTCCCTCGCCCACGACAATCTTCCTGGTCCTGTCGTACTGAATCTTGAGCTACACGTGCGTCAACCTCTGGATGTCATCGATCGGCCGCCTTGGACGGTCCTCGAGTAGAGGCACCATCTGCCCTTATGGAGCTGGAGGCAGAGGAACGCCAGCCTGGCGTAACATCTGTGACCTCATCGCCACCATCTCGGGATCATTGCTCGTGAAGGCATCCTTTATCGAGCTTTTGATCATATCGTTCATGCCTTTATCGTATCCTTTTTGATAGATGTCTTCCTTGTACCTTTGCCTCAACTTGAACATGGAAGTGTCGGATTGCCACGAGTCCACCGCACTCCAACTCATCTTGGACTGCACTCCACGTACGCGGCCGTGGTGCTCGGGGGTTCCTAGGACCGCGGTAAGCTGGTCGTGGCCCCTGCGAACCTCGAAGGAACCGCTGTTCTTGGAGGCCTCGACGAGAGCCTTCTCCGCCTCCTCGAACCCAGGCTCGTTGAACTTGGTCGCGCCCTCCTTGAGCTTCTTTGGAATTCGAGCTCTAATGAAGTCCTTGCCTTTCCCACTCTTCCCTCTTACCGGCAAACCCAGTCATACCCAAGTGGTGGGGCCACTTGTTCTTCTTCGCAAGCTCATTGTACTTGTCGCTCTTTTCCTTCGCTTCTTCTGTCATTCTCATTTTTTAAAAGCCTCCCACTGATGCTCCTTAATCATATTGTATTTTATACATGGATTCTTCCCTCGCTTCAACCACTCTCTGGTCAGCATTGACTTGAAGTTCCGAAGCGATGACCCTGCCACGTGCATGACCCAGTTCCTGCACCTCTCCAAGTCGGCGCCCTCAGGATAGTTGAACTTGTTTTGCACCAAAGTCCAGATAAGGACCTTGTACTCCTTCGGTACAGCATTCCAGTTTTCCCAAGTGATCTCCACCTTGTCCTTGGTAATGGCCGCGACCTGGTTGCTGAACGTGGCAAGGACAGTCTTCGGCCTTGTCATCTCTCCCATAGGCTCCACCGCAAGGATCTCGTGGACTTCCTCGCTCCTGTCCACCCTGTGCCTCCCATGTTCCCCCCTCCTCCACTGAGGACCTTGTTGCTTCTTGCCCTTAGACCTGGATGTCAAGGTTCCCGTGGAGGGGGCGGGAGCTTCTTCATCCGCTACTTGGATAGCTTGTTGTTCTTCCCCGACTTGAGCGAACTCCAACATCCGAGTACATGCCGGTATATGTTGCTCGGTGCTAGCTCGGGCCGGAGATCGCAATGTACTTTCGGCTTCGTCTAGCCTCGGTTCCCAGGTCGGGTCATTGTCCTCCTCTATGCGACGCTTCTTTGGCTGCGGGGTCACGGACACTTGGCTCTCGTATGACGTTGAAGAGCCACTAGGGGTAGGTGAGTGCCATCTGTCGTCCTCCATTTCAAAGCTACGAAGAACAGCTATCTCAGTTGTGTATAGACATAACTATATAAGATATAAGAAACAAACTGCACAAGAAAGAAAAAAGTAAACTAGTAAAAAGTTGGCTCAGATTTGCCCCATTGTCCTCACATCGCTACTAAACTGGTTGCTTGTATATGTTATACAAGCCATCCTAGACTAGTAGCATACAAGTAGGGTGGCAATTCAATCATCATCGCCGCTGCCTCAGCATAAAAGGGTTTCCATCATTGCATATGCCACTGCCTCAGCA
>JAKNSH010347628.1:0-15670 GCA_027790015.1 Cymbopogon flexuosus
TGTTGTTAACCCCTTACAACACACACAGCCTCAATAAAAAAAAAGACTCCAGCCCATTAATTATCTAGGGCGAGCCACCTAGCAAAGAGCTTATGCAACCCGGAGGCCACCACCAAACACTTCTATGTTAGGCCAGCACCCTCAAACACACAAGCATTATGGTGCTTACATATTTCCCAAGCATCTAGGATGATTAAAGTTCAAGTTTTCAGTAACAATTAGTTTAGGTACAAGTGTTTTGTTAGTAAGAATGGACAGTTTGAATTGAACAAAAGCAGAGAACACATACAGTCCATTGACCACCACCAAATGTATTTCGTCCAAAAACATCAATACCCATGTATACATCATATTTTCTGTCTCCAGCAACTGAGGCTGAATCTTGTGGGTAATTTTCCTGCAATTATGATGCCAATTTCAGCAGAATCACTTAAGATTTTAAGGGGGTTCACAGAGTTACAGGGAAATAAAGTAACAAGAGAGGATTACCTTCCATGTATAGTTGGAAAATAACCCATCACATACATCAAAGAATGGCTTATTGTACTTGTTGAGCTTATCCTGCCAGTCAAGGTCACCATTTACAGTGATTGCGTCATACCTGCAGAGGCAAGTAATTAAAAGCCAACAAGCATCATCAACCAAGCTTGATAACTACAGCCTGTCATGTTCATAGTTACAACACAGTAGTAAAATAAACAGCACCATATGACTAAAGATCCAGGAACTGCATCGTGCATTGTCGTGGTTAGATGCTTGACGAACTCTTTCAGGTTATCGATGAATTGAACGTCAAGCTTGACCTCAATGTTAATCTGAAAGACGATTCAATATTAGCATCCAGCAGCAGGCATATATCCAGCAATCACAAGATGGCATAACAGAAATTACCAGCCAGCCATCAAATCCCAAGTTATGAGCCAGCTCTGTGAGCCTTTCGGCATACATCTGTGCAGAAGCCTCGGTCGCGAGCATCTCTTTACAAACCTCCACGCCTTTATCCCACTCCGCAATGAACGTCCCTAAAACCTTGGCACACAGACAAGGAGAAAACAAAATGCAAGCTCAGTTTAGTTGACTGAGTCAAGAGCGGAAGCAAACGGGGCAGGAACAACGCGAAGACCTTGACGCCGTGGAGGTGGGCGGCGTTGATCCAGCAGGGCGGCGGAAGGGTGACGAGGTAGTGCGAGAAGTAGACGAAGACGTCGACGAGGTGCCAGTGCCAGAGCGCGTAGGCGTCCGGGTTGGCCCCGCCCTGCGGCGCCGCGTCGTCGCGGTATCCGCCCTCCATGTCGTGGCAGACTAGGACGCGGCGGCGCTGCGGGAGCGGCGACGGTGGCGCTGGGACGGAGGCCCTGTTGAAGGGGAGGTGGAAGTTGGCTTCGGCGGAGAGGTAGGTGCGAGAGGCGAGCGCGGCGAGGTCCGTGATCGGGTAGGACATGGGCAGCGCGGGCGAGGACGCGTCGAAGGGAGGCTCCCAGGGGCGGCGGTCGTCGCCCGCGGCGGCAGCGTCGCCATCGGACACCTCCGAGGAGGAGGGGAGCATGGCTCGGACACGGCGGGCGAGACGGCGGAGGCGGCGGCGCGGGGAGACGGGCATGCGCCGGCCCGGCGTTGACCGGCCGTAGAGTTCGGGCAAAGAGAAGGCACTCCACCCGCAGCTGGTAGTGTGATAGTGTCTGATGTCTGTGGCCCGCCCGTGGGGCTGTGGTTGACTTACGCTGACTCTTGGGCCGCCAAATCTCTGCTTTCTTTGGGCCGGACCTAATATGCTGGGCTTTAAACCTTTTTCCTTCTCTACGAATTTATTATGAGAAAAAGTATACTTTTTGTTGGAATCCAATTTTCTTGGACTCTGAATAAGTAGATCTACACAGTGAATATATAATATGATATACCTTAAAACAAAGTTTTAGTTGTAGCTTTTGATCTATGTTTTTCTATAATTAATTAAAATAATTCATAGCCACAGTTTCAATTGTAGTGAAATTTATATGGTGGGCTAATTATTGTAAGCTTGAGTTGGAGTAAAAATTTCATATCCATTGGATCATGCATAACTTAGTTATAGATTTACTTAGGTTTATGCTTGTAAAATCTTAATAAACCTATACCTAACTTATACATCATCTATGAGTATGAAACTTTTACCATTGTTGAAACATACAATAATTAAGCCACTATAAAAATTTCAACACAATGGGACCACAGACACCGTGGATTTGAACTACTCTAACTAATTGTAGAAAAGCATAGATCTAAAGCTACATCAAACAATTTGTTTTAAAACATACCATATTATATGTTTACTGTGTAGATCTACTTATCTATAAGTCCAAGAAAGTTGGAATTTTCATTTTATGTTTTTTATATGATTTACTATGGTTTTTTAAATATTCAGCCAAAATAAATAAATTAACAAAAAGACAAAACTGCCTTCAAAATCACCCATAACCAGGCTAGGGATGAAATTTGCACGGTTTCAAAACTAGACTATTGGACGCTATATAATATATAGGGTTAGACCATTGGTCGCTATAAGTTTTTAATTGGCGTTGGACGGTCGGTCGCTATAAATAAGGTCGGTCACTATAACTTATAGCGTTGCTTTCAGCGACCCCCCGAATTCGGACGCTATATGTTTATAGCGACCGTCCGTAGGCGACCAACTGTAGCACGCTATAGTTAGGCTGTAGTATAGTGCTAGTTTTAAAGTTCAAGCACGAAAAACGGACTTTCACGATAGTGAAAGACCAAAAGTAGACTTTTTCCATTATTATGGGTCTTCCTAGCTTTGTTTTACATAATTCGTGACAAGAAGCTTTTGCCATACAACTTCTATAGAACAAACCGAAATTGAAGGTCGGCCTACTAGTGGGGGCAAACCCCCCCCCCCCCCCCTCCCCGCAAATCAGGAGAGATCTCACCTGCCCCGCCCAAATAACGAACTAGTCAACCCAGCTGATGCTGTTTTGTTTTGCGAAAAAAACACACTCTACTAGGGATGAAAACGAAAATGATAATCTCCTATTTCCCGAAACCGTTTTCGAGTTTTCCCCGATTTTTAGACAAATGGAAATGGTAGTGGTAACCGAAAAAAATAAAAACGGTAATGGTAAAAATAATCGGAAACGAAAGTGAAAATAATTTTGCCCACTTCCGACCGTTTTCGAAAATTTCCGTATTTAGCTGGTAATTTACCGGTGGTAATTACCGATACAAGGCATACTTTAGGAGTTTAGGTCCAATTGACCCACATAAGCATGCCCATCGTTCTGCACATGCAAGCACATAAGATAATTTTCCTTTGGAAATGAATTATTAGGCAAATATTTCATGCTTATAGAAACAAGAAGCTAATCGGGCAATTAGGTCTTTATTACTATGTTGTGTTAAGTCAACTTAACACTTGTGCCTTTATTTATTATTGTCATGTGAGATAGGTTGAACAAGTTATATGACTCTTCTCATGTTATATCAATTGGAGTGTTTATCGTTTTTTAGAATATCGTTCTGATTGATTTCGACCGTTATCGATGTATTTTCCGATCGACTATTACCGTTTTCGAAATTACTGGAATATTGGCGCCATAATCGTTTCCGAAAATACCGTATCGATTTCGTTTTCGTAAAAACAATGTGGAAGTGAAAGTGATTTGACCTCCTACCAATCATTTCCGACCGTTTTCATCCCTATATAAGGGCGTGTGTTTTGTGCTCTTGATAGACTTTGTCCTTCGTGTTCTCTGTTTCTTATCCTACTGCAACAATCAATGACACGCAGCTCTGTAGTTCGACAAGATAAAGGCACACAGTTTTTTTTCTAGGTTTGGACTCTCCCACCACTACCAAATATCGTTTTTCTCTGAAAAGTATTAACCAGAGAAACGATTACAGATAGACCGTCAGAGGAGGATGAAATGACAAGTGCCCGGAAGGCAACGCAATCAGGACGTGAAGCAATACCCAGCCGAAGGCAACGCGATCAGGACGTGAAGCAACACCCGGCAAACGCGATCAGGATGTGTGGCAATCCCAACGCGACCAGGACGTGAAGCAATCCCTAGTGAAGACGCATCGGTGGATGGTGGGCACCACACAAGAGTTCTGGCTCATCTGTTTACCCTACTCCAGCGTTTCAAAATTTAGCTTTTTTTTTTTTTTTTGTGGTACAGAGCATGAACAAAATATACAAACAGAGCAGGCACTGCATCAACCTTCTCCATACCCAAAATACCATACCAGACCTCAAATTCTGAATAATACGCAAATGAATACAATGGGTTACGTAGCACAAAACTCTGAATAAAATAATTGAATTTGACAATTCTTGTAAGTGATACTTCAAAAGCCCACACGGCTCGCTTATTATCTCCAAGATTTGTGTGGTAACCCCTGTCTTGTATGTATGCAAACTGGCAATATATCCATGGGTGGTCTACCAATCTTGTATATGTACAGACCAGAGCACGGTGATGCAAAGAGCTAATGAGGTTCAGCAGAAGGGTTTGTCAGAAGATCCAGTGCACGTTTCAGGTGATCCACAGCAACAGATACATCGTCGAATGCAAGAGCACCGACAGCAAATCTGGCTGCCTTGTGAGCCTCAGCAATCTTCTCAACTTCAGGCTGGTAACTGCTATCATATTTATACTGGCTAGCTGGTGGCGCAGCTGCAGGAGTAGGTTGAGGTGAAGACTCAGCAGTTGAGTGGTAGTGTGTTGGGGCGGAGGAATTCGAGGCAGGAGTGTATGATGTAGCTGCAGGGCCATCACTTGCAGGATAAAACGAAGATTGATGTGTCGGGACAGAAGGTGCCGTGCTGTCATGGAAACTTGGATATGACTGGAAATTAGGGTAGTTGTATGGAGCAGCTGGGGCTTCAGTGGAATAGTAGTTTTGAGAGGTGTGCTGAGGGTCAATTGTGTAGGGCGCGGGCTGGTATGCCTGAGGGTAAGCCGAAACATCTGGTTTATCATTGCTGTGAGGATTGTAGCCATCATTGGAAGGGTGATCTGTCCTGGTGTAAGGAGGCGGGGAATAATTGGAAGGTGGTTTGTGGACCTCATTGGTAGGGTAATCTGTGCTTGTGTAGAGGGGAGATGAATAATTGGGGGACGGTTTGTGAAAATCAGAAGAAGGGTAATCTGTTGCCTGGTACGAGGGAGAGGAATAAGATTGTGATGGAGAAGGATGCTGGGATTGTGAGGGTGGTGGGGGTGAATAGGGTAACTGGGTAGAGGGATGATCATTGAACTCTGTACTTTGGCGAGGGACATTATTTCCTGGCTGCACAGCAGAAAAGCTATCCCGCCTACTAAAATCCTGTGCAAAAAAATATAAAAAGATTGAAGCTGCTTTTCCAAAGCAACTATGTAAAAAATATTGCAAATCACAAGTACTAAAGAGAGGATAGGAAATAACCATGTTGACAGGTCGAGGTGATGATTCACTGCCCTGGTGTACACTGCTGAATGAAGGACTTTGCCCCATATCCTGTTTACAGTAACCAGACAATACAAAAGTTGAGAGCCAGTGAATGCCAAAATCTGCACAAAATATCCTATAAAAAAAGAAAAAAAAAACTGCACAAAATACTGAAGCATAATCAGAGTTTACTGTATAGTTTAAGATCTTTCAAGCCTAACTAAATGACATATATGGAAAAATTGAAAGGCAGAGGAAACCCTGACTGAATGTAAGTTACAACTAAAGTTAAATTAACAAAAGTATTCCTGCCTTGTGTCTGTTCATTTGAAACAGGTAAATTAAGGCAACAGAACTCACCAGAATCTAGGCTTACAAGAAATAATAGTGCTAACAATATACATTTATTTAAGGAAATTGAATTTACGTTGGATGGGTAATACATCTAATATGCAGTCACTGATAAACAGAAACAATATAGCAAGATTTGAGTAACCTATGAAAAGGAATATTAGGATTGGTGTTATTAACAGTGAAACAAATTATACTGCTAGAAAGAGGCAATTTCACACTAGCTAAGAGTGAGAGCCTGGCGATAGTCATTCAGAAACCACTGCTAGTGAGTCAGGATAGTTACTTGAGAAATGGTGGTGGTATTGACAGGCGCTTCGTCTTTATCCCCACCAGGTGGTCCAGCTTCAGGCTTCCGGCCTTCTTTGAGAGCTTTTCTTATTTCAGCAGCTTTCCAGATGGCATACTTCTGTTTTTGCTCAACCTACTCAAGCCAAAATAAGCGATACAGATGTGTTCATCGAACCTTTCCATATAGGTCAAGGAACATTGAGATTATTTATTAGTAAATGCATTAGCAGCCAATAACATAATAAACTTACATCAGGTTGAAGCTCGCCAAACTGGTTAAGAATCTCGAAGAAGATGCTTGCAGCATAGAATGTTTTAGCAGTGTTTCTGCAAGATTAATTTGGCATGCATTAGTAAGACTTTGTAACTAGATTATACCAGAGAAGCAGAATGGGAATTTCGCGAGGTGTGATACATGTCAGCTCGTCCAGCACGGTCCTGTTTATCGGCTTTAGCAAAGACGTTTAATGCAAATCCCTCCAAATGAAGATTGTCGTCAGGCCCCAAAGTCAACGATTTCTTGTCCTGGATGATGAGAAAACATATTTAGACTAAGTGATGAAGTGGGAAAACATATGAAATTGTCAGGCACATCAAAACCAGTTGCATGCTACACTACATGCTATATTTGTGTTATTGGTGCATGAGTAGGTAAAGTTTAATGTCACAGTTACCCCACATATAAGGCTACACTGCAAAAGCTGTTAGAGGTGGTGGCACAGCTGATGAATTCATACTTTGCAAAAGGTCAATCAGCATCTAGCCATAAACAATAGTAGAATTACAAATTACAAATATGAAGGTCCTATGCCAATCAGGGTCAAATTGAAATCAGTGTTTCTTCCATCATAAAAGCAAAAGCCATACGAATAAGTTCATATTGTTTTCTAAGGTAATGGTGTATACTGTCAAATGTCAAGAACCCATATATAATATGCAGATATGATTATCAATACAACCCACACATCCATACTTTTTCAATTGATAGACATCATATATTAGTCAAATGCTAAGTGAAGACATATAACCATATTGATTTCACTAAACCAACTAAAAAAGGCAAGAGCAAGACACCAGAATTCCAATTACCAGACGGTAAGAGATTGATCCGATCTAGTGCTGGCATGAAATGTGATGGTAGAAGACATACAATGAAGGTCACTGTTGGGGGCATGCCATATATTGGTGACTCCCATCCACATGTGCGGGCCCAATTGCATAGATTAGGAGTCCACCGCGCAGTTTAGGCCCATTTTGTAAGCCCTTGATGGCAATTCTGTAAATACTAACGCCACCATGGGTAATAAAGAAAACAGTCCCTCCCACCTTCCCTATAAAAGGTGAGAGGGGGGAGGGAGAAGGGGGGAGCAGGCTGATGAGCCAGCTCTCAGCTCCCATCTATTCAGCATTTTCGTCATTTCACTGTTCGTCATTTACCCGCTTTCGTCATTTCGGCTTAGTCCGTTTGGTTGACTACCAAAGGGTTCTAAGGCTTCGGCTTAGAACAACAGTCATTTATGGTTTAAACTTGTTTTTTTAGTATCAACGAGTATTTATTTAAAAAACTACAACTTCCAGATTTTTACTAATAAATTTGTAAAGTTCTGGACATGCTTGCATCGTGCCAGATTAACACTGGTAAAATCTGTCTTCACAAATTGTTACACAGCATGATACCAACAAGTCAAGCTCAGCAATATAACAAAAGGTCCTACCACATGAATGCTAGAAGTAGACAACACAAGCATAAACCCCCACTCTAGTATCCTTGTCACAGACATTGCTTGGTTAACATATCCAAAGAGAACCTATAACTCTATATATCCAAACAGAACCTACAATTCTATACTGATGATTCAACATATATCAAACAGAACCACAACCAACAATCATATATTGATGAAACATCAATTTTCTACTGATACCAGTTGTACAGAAGGCTTGAAACGTTTTACTAAGACGCAACATCCAAAATGCTTTTCTGGTTGCCACCATAAGGGCGTATAATATAACAGACAGATCTAAAATGGAAAATTGACCACAGCAATTGTCTAATCCAACTGAAAAAGAGAGAGGAGGCCCAGATGTAGGCACGTGCCTTCTCGAGTTGGTTCATGAGGGAGATGAGGATGGAGGTTGTGGTCTTGGTGCGCTCCTTCTGGGGTATCCTCAGCCCCTTCTCCATCGCGTAGAGCCGACCTGCCCAAATCCAAATTCGAATGAAAACCCTAACCAAAAGGGATGCGATCAGGAACGAACCCAACGAGGAGAGAGAGAGAGAAGCGTCTCTCACAGTAGTACGCCACGAGGGGCTCGTGCTTCTGCAGCTCGTCGGCGCGCTGCAGGTAGGGGAGCAGCCCCTTGGCGGGCTCCGACTCGCTCCCCATCGGAGGCAGGAGATACCCAAGCGCGAGCACGGCCCGGTTTCGGCGGCTGAGATCCCCGGAGGTCGGAGACGGCGGCGGATTGGTTTGGTTCGATTTGGGTGAGGAGTCGTTGCAGCTGCTGCTGCTTCGTCGGGAAGGAAGGAAACAGAGGAAACCGGAGAAGCTTCCGATCGTGGTGGTAGTTTTGCAGGGAGGCACCCCAGATTGTCACGCGTTTACAACCGAGTGCCCCCGCGGCTGAAGCAGTTATCGGACGTCCGATTCTTCAGGACGATGATCGGTTGCGCAAGACAACGATATAACGATATAGTAGAATAGAACCGCCCATCTCACAGATTGGACGTGATTGGCGGCGTCTTGACGAGATAAACTACAAAGAGCTGTCAAAATTGTTTGAATATTGGTCGGATATGGACTACGACATTACACATTGCGAAACTGTAAGAACATATGTCATGTAAATTCTTTTACATATTTATTTTTGAACTTATAACGATCTATTTACAGGTTCTATTGCCATATCATCAAGATAAGGGTCAACATGTTATTCGCAATAGAGATGAGAAAGACAAATGTCTACATTTTAGATGTCATTGCTCCTAATCTAGACAGGACATGTAATGATCCGTGCAGTCCATATCTGACTACATTATCCGATGTTGCCAAACATTTCAACATCGCCATGAAAATGGCAAATCCTGCATGGGAAGATGATATTTTTGGTTGGCATCATGAATTCCCGAAATGGCTTCCAAGATCCAACAACGGGTAATAATTTATAATATACTAGGCGAATACCCCGCGCATTGCCACGGGATGTTTTTTTATATGATAGAAATTATGCAAGAGAAATTGACAGTACTATCTGATAACAACATCGAGAGGACCATATATATAGAATTCAAATAAATTACTACTTTAAATTACTACTTTGTTTTTAAAGTTGGCCCGTCAAAACCTGCCATACAACTATCTAGTGGATTGATTGACCAATTCAGATGCATGCAGAAGCGTAGCCTTCAGTCCATCTACGTGTTGTCTGCTCCTCTGCCTTCCACTCGGCACCCCTCCGCTGAGGCGTTGACGCACGGTTGTTCGCTCCTCTGTGTTGCTCTCCTCTCCAACGGCGACAGCATCGACTTCATGACCTGCTCGAATGTACCAGAGTTGGACAACGATTTGTGGAGGGGTGTGAACCGGAGAGTCCCTGGCGGAGTCGAAGCCATGATCGTTGGAGGCGAAGGTGGCAGTCCTCCCCGCCGGGTGAGGCGAGGCCGAGCGGCGGGTGCTGAATTTCTGATCCTCTTGCGCGGCCCTCGTCGTACGTCTAGGAGAGGAGGATTGATCTTCGGGACAACGTAGGGTGGAATTGAGCGGCAACATGAGGCCCGGGCTGGGGCTCTGGTGGGGTAGCGAGGCGGCGGCAGGCGGCAGCCATCACCAAGAGCTGCTCCGATTTGTTGGCCTCCAGTAACGCAGCCGAACTGCTGTGTTGTGCCGCATCTTCATGGAAGTATGGAGGGGACATGGCAACAGATGCAAAAGGAAGTATATAAATACTGATCAAGTGACGACTCATCTTCGATCCTTTCTGTTTCCTGATGGATCAATTGTTTGTTTCCCGATGGATCAATTGTTGCGGCGTACTCAACAATCGATGGCTCTTCCTTTTCGGTTTCCTGATGGATCAGTTTTGCTAGTGTGCAATCAATATCCACTCATGAGTCCAAGAGACACAAACGATGGTGGATGTGCACGGGGATGACGCTCATGGATGTAACTGAAGCTCCTGGTGACGTGGCTCAAGAGAGCCCAGAGAATTCTCTAAGTGGGGTTTATTCTTATAGGAGTAGTAGATTCATCTTTCTTATCAAGTTTTATTTTATTTAGTTAGACAAATAACCACTTGCTCTTCTTCATTCACTTTGATTTTGCAAAGACTGTTCTGGCCTACATTCAGTCTCAGGGTAATACTGATGCATCGACTTATATAAATTAATTGTGCCAATATTTTTCCCCCCATGAAGCTTTCTTGAGAAATGCTCGAATAGCAAAGAGAATTGAGAAAAGAAGCTATTGAAAGAATTGATCCAGTCGTCATCCTATGGCACTGTTGTACCAGGTTGAATCAACAGGTGTCGTTGTCAGTCTGAACTCTGCAGTTGGACTCATACATTTTTACGTATTGCTCACAGCTTCTGAGGGACAGCAGGTAACTTCTCGTGATTTGTTTGGTATTTATTATGTACTAGCTCAATTGTTTTTGAAATTGCAGGCTCATCAGTAGTTTCCTACTTCCAGATACTCTATTCTTCTACCGGAATTTATAATGCAAAAGCATGAGAAGCCAGAGGCGGTTCAACAGAATATTCTTGCAAACTTGGACTCCCTTATAATGCTCCATTATATTTGAGAAGCTTGAAGGTCCTATATGCAGTTCAATTCGCATGGCACAACAAGTAATGACAGTTGAGTGGAACACATTGTTATTCAATGTTTTCTGTACATTTTATCCATTGGTTTGAACCGTGCCTGGTTCTTTTTTAGTTGCTTGTAAGAAGCTATATGAGGGTGCCTTCACAGATATGCTTTTACCTGACAGGGGAAGTGGGGAAGGAGAAAAGACTGAACAAATTGATGAAGGTGATCCACTGCCAAGAACAACACGCCACAAGAGTTCTTTCCTGAAGGGGTTGCTGAAATTTTGCGGGTTAGTGTTTCTTTCTCACATTACCTTGAAGATAACTTAGTCTTGATGGTGCTTTGTAAAATTGCGATCTGCTGAACTTTGTTTTCAAAAGGGAGAATGGATTTCATCTAACAGATGGTTACCAAAGTTCACAGTTTATTAAGTTATATTTGTATTCTGTGAACTGCTTAAACATGGGGACTTTGAAGGACTCTTTTATTACACGACTTTCAAATTTTGCTCTTATTTTGGCAGGGACCTGGATGTAGAGGTAATTCTTTTCCTGGTGATGCACAACTTTAGAAATGAATGTTTAAAAGTCTATAATGTTTCGATATTTAGGTTATATCGACGACAATGGATCTCTTTGTTGCTAGAACAAAACCATCAGACGGGGAGACCTTTTACGATGCTTGAAATTGCTTTCCATTGCCTCCACATATTATTGTGTTTGGCTAATTTAATTAGTTTAAGGGTGATATGGTAGGAATATATGAATTAGGATTTTTAATATTGTTTCTTTGCAGGAGTATTTTTAGTATTGGACAATGAGGCAGCGTCCTGCACCTATGATCTCCACAAAAGTTTGGGGGCTTTGATGGCATCCTCAACTCACTGGTAAGTTTAGAGACCTTAGCTTGCATCAATCTGTCAATGTCTCAATACTTCGAGTCTGTAACTTGCTACTCTCTGTGTAAAATTATGCTGCTTGAATTGTAGAAACATGAGCATGAAAAGATGCAGTGCATGACAAGAGAGGCATACCGACCTGGTCACTCTTTGTCATAGGACGGCAGGAGTAACTCTCCTTCTTGGGAGGTGCCTCTGGCTCTGGGTATAGGGCAGTGGTCAAAGCAAGCACGGCTATCACAACATCTCTACTAAAAATTGCAAGACACCACATTTTTGTTACAAGATGACTTGGCAAAAGTTGCAGCCATGTCATCGTGCATTCAGCATTATGATAACACATTTCTTGTGGCAATGTTTCAATGTGCTCCTGATCTTCTAGAAATATTATGCTATTTATGAAGGGCTCCAACCAGTGAATTGCCATCTTTAGATAGGGATCGGTATATTGATGACACATTAATTCTCATATTCGTGTTTGTGTCTTCATATTTACCAATTTGACCAATGAATAGTGCTCACAAAATTGTGAGTAGGCTGCACATAGCTAAATAAAATATTCATCTATTGCAGAAAGATTATTAGTTGTCCCTTGCATTAGTTCCTAATGAGTTTATTATGTCTTTGTTGATCTATGCATATCCTAATGAGTCAGTCTATACCTTGCCTAGAGGAATTGATGTGGACTCGGTGAAAAAATTATGCAGCATACTTTATTATTTATAAAAAGAATGAACTTAGTATTGCTTGACAAGCAAGGAAGCATACTTTCGTTTTGAGAATTTAGCTGTTGCCTGAACTCATCTTCCAGTGTACAGTCTTGTGGTATCTTATTTATTCATTCATTTAAATTTTTTTTACATGTAACTATATGCTATAATATCATGGTCAAGACAAGTCTGTTTTAGTGTAAGATGGTCATAATCTCTGCTCCAAGGAAATTATAATTGAGTTACTCTAAGAGACTAGACTGAGACCAAAAATATACATCGTGGAAACTGAGACCTGAAACATAGGTCATGTCCCTTGAAATATACTTCTGTCCCGTAACCTGAAACTGAGAACTATAAGTTGTTCTTGTGCCGGAATGATAATAAACCTGCAACCTGATCATTGCAAGGTTTTTGGTATTGGCCAATTTATTTGCTGATTTTCTATTTTTTTTATATTGCAACCTGTTCAAGACCTTAATCTTTGGAAGGGTTTGTGCTTGTGAGAATCTGTCGATTAACATGTGATGCCATTTTAAAATTTTTGTTTTACTGAACTATAAAATAAGCTATCAAATTTAACTGGTTAGCACATGGACTCGTGCTATAATTTTAATATGCTTATTTAGATACATGACAAGACTTCGCATTCTACATAACCATGCTCCAAAATTTTCAAGGCTAAGGCAACGTTTGCTTTCAGACTGCAAAATCTACCAGGAAGGTTATCAAAATAATAGACCGCTGCAATGTGATTTTGTGACTGAGGCGATTGAGCTTATAGTAGATTTTTTATACTTAGTTATGCAAAAATTAATCCTTATTACATTTGCTTATTAGCTTGCTGGATTTTTTTTTCCAGCTTTTCACATTTGACATGAGAGGCCACAAGAGGCACGGAAGCACAAGCACAGGGTATTTGGTGTATATGCGATAGATCGGAGATGTCTTTCTATCGATCTTAGCCACATCACATGAAGGTTTATAACGTAGAGTTTGTGAGCCTTTGACATGACTATCAATTTCACGAAATTTGATTTTTGATTAAATTAAATGTCACTTTAAAGTCAGTATTTAGTTTCACATATTGTTATTTTATCATGCGAACGGTGTGTTTCTAGTACAGAACTTAATTGTCCCGTAGCAACGCACGGGCATGATGCTAGTCTAACGTAAAGAGCATCTCTAAGAGTTTACTAAATTCTACTTGACAAATTGTCACGGTCATAACCCCACTCCCCAGAACAAGCGGGCCAACTCAGGCCCAAAGAAGATCAACGCCGCAACGGGCGGCCCAAGCCCCGTGCCATAGGCGCGCAGGAAGGGCGGGTGCGTCGGCGGCCCCGTCATCATCAACAGTTTCCATACAGGTTTCGATCTTGATTAGGAAAGGGTCGGTGAGAATAAGAGAAATATTGAGTCATTAAAGTAGTAAAGGAGAATCCAATCTTATAAGGATCTCCTAGTTTGCTTAAGAGTCAAGTCTCTTCAGGATTATAAATATCAGGGGATTGTAATTGGATCAACTAAGCAAGGATTGAGCTAAGGCTCTTATCTCCTCTCCCCCTCCTCTCTCCCGCGCGCCGCTTCCTCTCTCCCTCTCTCCCTGCGCCGCCCCCTCCCTGCCCTAGCGCCGCCCCCCTGCGCCACCAACGTCGCCGCCAACGCCGCTCCCTTCCCCCACGTCGCCATCTCCCTTACCTCCACTACGTCAGCAACCGTCGTCAAGCCCCCAACTAGGGACCTTGACACCTGGTATTCAGAGCCGTTCCGATCCTCCAGGCCGCTCCAATGGCCTCCAACACCTCCGCCGCAAGGAAGCTCCTCCAGGAGTTTGCGATCATCATTTGCAGCAAGTTCGACGAGCTGAATCAACAACTCACCCGCCTTGACAATTGCCTCAAGGATATCGAGTAAGCCCAAATCTGAGGAGAAACCATGCAAGGAGTGCACGCAAGGCTGGATCGCGAAGCTGCTATCGACGAACTCACCATGGAGATGAGGGTCGCGATGATCGCCGCCGGCAGAACCTACCTCCAGAGCAAGATGGAAGACCCTGCTACGCAGCCTCAGATTGCATCTGAGGTCGCCGCAACGCTGTTCCTGACGACCGAGGAGTAGTCGGCGAACTCGTCGACACCAGCGGAGGAGTCAGCGCCTTCACCGACCGTCCAGCCGCGTGACACCAACCTCCCGGCGCCACTGCCGCCGAACCCAGCGCGCCGGGCTTCGCACCACGTCACTCCTCGACGAACGTGGTGGCTCGCCTGCCAACACCTAAGTTCGACGGATCGTCAGATCCACTATCATGGGTGTCAAGGATGCAACTCCTCTTCCAGCTATAGATCTTACCTCCGGCCGATCAGGTTCGTTACGCTGCGTTCCATCTGACTGAAGCAGCCGGTGCATGGTATAGGCAGGTGGGGCAAGGACTAGGGCTAACCACCTAGGAGGCATTTGTGGACGCGCTGCTCCACGAATTCGGCCACCACATGATTCGAGACGTCCCGAGCGGCTACCGGCAGCCACGACATGAGGGAACACTGAGCTACTACATCAACGATCCCATCACATTCATAGCTTGGATCTGTTTGACATGCGGTCCACACCAAGTAAGCCTCTTCATCAGCGGCCTTGAACCTCAGATTCAACAGGAGGTGGCTCGACGACAGCCATAAGGATTGGGAGCGGCGATCGCCGTCGCCCGGGAACTCGAAGGGAGCGCGGCTGTTGGGTATTTTAAACGCACACAGAATAATCTGCAAGCGCACAGATACCGATGTAGCTTTCACTCAGGAGTATTCCAGAGTATCGATTTCCACAAGGAACGTGAGTGTACTAGAGAATCAAGGCCATCCAAGGATAAAGGTAAGAGAAGAAAGATATAAATATTTTTGGTGGGTAGAGAGGAACCTTCTAGAGTTTTCTAAGTTGATTGGGTGATCAAGATCAGGCTTACTATACTATATTTACTTTGGAGCAACAGTACCTTTTCGACTCTCGAAAAGAAGAAAGTAGTCGGGAGAAGGCTGTCAAAAGCTCTACGAAACACCAACCCGAACGGGGTGGATTGCAATGGCCTGACAGAGCTGTCACCTCTGGGGCTACCACAACTAACCGTAGGATTAGGCGCAAACTCAGGACACAAACACACACGATTGTGCTCCAATATGACGAAAATAAGG
>JAKNSH010347675.1:0-14406 GCA_027790015.1 Cymbopogon flexuosus
TTATTTATTTTTGTGTGAGAATGTCCAATATATTTATGCAATTCTCGGGTATGATGTCGGGTACGGGTTACCCGTCGGGTAGAATTTACCCGACGGGTACGGGTATGGAATCATTTTCCTACCCGCATGTGTTTACGGGTAACCCAACGGGTAAAATTTAGTCTAGCGGGTACGGGTACGGGTGGACACTACCCATCGGGTACGTACCCGTTGCCATCCCTACTCTGGGGTCTGGGCGTCCGGCGCGCTCCCTCCAGCAGGCAACAACCACGCGCGGAGACGAAAACGCCCACAAAAAAAGAGGAAAAAACCACCAAAAAACACGCAGCCGAGACGAGAGGCACATCCATCTCCCTAGTCCGTCCGCGGTCCGCGCTCTACCGATTCGGATCCCCTTCCTTCTCTTCCCAGTTCCCCCCACTTCTTCTCCAACCCACGCCACCAGGCCGCGGCCGGAGCAGCGACGGCTCAGCCCCTTCCGCCGCGACCCAAGCAGAGGGGAGCGGGGAGCCAAATGGGGTACCTCTCCTGCCGCGCGGACTCGTCCGTGGCGACGTGCCGCTCCATCACGGCAATCTCGCCGCTCCCAATCTCGCGCCGCTCGGGTTCCGGGTCCGGCGGTTCCTACAGGGCGCGGCCGGCGCTGCCGCCGGCGGCGGCCATCGAGCGGTTCGACTACGCGGAGCTGGAGGCGGCCACGTCCCACTTCGCGGACGCGGCGCTGCTGGGCAGGGGCAGCCACGGGGCCGTCTACAAGGCCGTGCTCCCCTCGGGCCGCGCCGTCGCCGTCAAGCGCCCGTCGCCGCGACGCCCCGAGGTGGACAACGAGATCCGCATCCTCTCCTCCGTCCGCGGTCCGCGCCTCGTCAACCTCCTCGGCTTCTCCGACCCCGGTGGCCCCGCCACCGGCCCCGCCGCGCGCCTGCTCGTCGTCGAGTACATGCCCAACGGCACGCTCTACGACCTGCTCCACTCCAACCCGCGCCCGCCCGGGTGGCCGCGCCGCCTCCGCCTCGCGCTCCAGACCGCCAGGGCGCTGCGCGCGCTCCACGACGCCGACCCGCCCGTCATCCACCGCGACGTCAAGTCCGCCAACGTCCTCCTCGACGCCAACCTCGACGCGCGGCTCGGCGACTTCGGCCTCGCGCTCCGCGTGCCCAAGCCCACAGCCGCCGGTGCCGGCGGCGCCAATGCTGCCGCTGCCGCCACGCCCGCGCCCGCGGGCACGCTCGGCTACCTCGACCCGGCCTACGTCACGCCCGAGAGCCTCAGCACCAAGACGGACGTCTTCAGCTTCGGGATCCTGCTGCTGGAGATCATCAGCGGCCGCAGGGCCATCGACGTCCAGCACTCGCCGCCCTCCGTCGTCGAGTGGGCCGTCCCGCTCCTGCGGAAGGGCAAGGTGGCCTCGCTCTTCGACCCGCGTGTGGCGCCGCCGCGCGACCCGGCCATCCGCAAGGACCTTGCCGCGCTCGCCGCGAGCTGCGTGCGCTCGTGCAGGGAGCGGCGCCCGTCCATGGCCGACATCGTCCAGCATCTCGTGGTTCTCAGCAAAGCGGTGTCGGCCAAGGTGTGGAACGGGCTCGCCGATGGGCTTGCCGTGGTTGGGAACCCCTGTGCGGTTGTTGATGTTCACAAGACCATCTCCAAGCGAGCTGCTTCCAACAGAGCTGAATCGGAGAGGGAGTCGACCTCAGCATTGGCGTTTGACGATGATGAAAAGGATGAAGCAGATGCGGCAGGGGCCTTGGAGGAGGATCAGGTGCCATTGGTTGGTGCCAAGAAGTCACCCCGGCCACTGAAGAACGGGATAGTGTTATCTGAGGCAGGGGCTCGGGAGAGGAGAAATCTCTTGGACCTCATGGCTCGGATCGATGGTGTTGCCGGCCAAAGATTCGGCATTACCAGAGCAAGAACAGTGCGTGCTACTGGTGAGCTTATTGAAAAGGATGCAGTGTTGCTGCTAAGGAGGAACCAGACGGTAAGAGTTGTTGGGTCTGAGGCACTGCCAAAGTCTGAAAGGATTTCTCGTTATGATGTGAAGATCAAACACAAAGTGGGTGAAGAGCAAGAGAAGGCAGGGAAAGTCCAAGAGAAAGCAGAGAAATTCCAAGATAATGCAAGTGGGAATCAAGACAATTCCAAGGAAACATTAGGCAAAACAGGCAAATCGTTAACGGAGCCAAACCTCGACAAAGAAGAGAAGATTCAAGAAAAGGAAGAGCAAAACCTTGAAAAAGTAGAAAATGTTCAAGAGAATGAAGGCAAAATCCAATGCACGGCAGAGAAAATCCAGGAAAGTGAAGGAGGAACCCGGGACAAAGTAGAATAGTTCATTTGAAGAGTGAGGGGTTTTAAATTCATACAATGTTCTTGAGGTTGGCTTAATCAACTATCACCTGGCACCTTACCTCGAGCTCATGAGATACAATCTCGTTCCCCAGGCTTCATCATGGTAATTGGGATTGTACCAGAAATATTCCCTGGTATTGGTGATTGGCTGATACAGCCTTGAATTCAGATCCAAGCGATGTGATCTGCCATTTGGAATGCCAGCAATGCCAACAACTCCCCAGCTATTGAATCTTGGTCCTCGGTGATAGCCAATGCAATGGCTTTCTTCGATATCTCCTAGTGTAGCTCTGAGATCGAAACAACAAAGAGCTGTAGATCTTCAGATTCAATTTAAGGAACTGGTGATCATTTCGCTGCTTCAAACTGAATCTGGTGGAGCTTCAAAATGACCACTAGTCGAAGTAGATTGTTCGTTGTTGTAGTATTCTTTTGTTGATTATTTTTCCTGCCTGCATACAACAAGCACAAGTGTGGAATTGTTTTGTATATATGTAGGCATGGTGGTAGCTGTAGTGGATGTTAACTTGCTGAGGAAAATTACTTCTGCATTTCCACCTTGGGAAGGTACATATAGTGGAGATGCTCTCATGCAGTGAGCCAGTGACCATGTACTTGTGTTCTAGACTGCGTCCAGACATGGCTGCTTCATTTTATTTGTGTTGGACAAACCCTGCATAAATTAAGCATATGATGTTTTGAAATTGTTCTATTACGTGTTTATACTCTTTTTGTTTCAAATTTTAAGTCGTTTTAGTTTTGTCCTTAATCAAACTTGTCTTTGACAAGTTTTTAGGAAAATACACTTAGCATCTACAACATCAAATAAATGTATTGGTGTATCTAGTGAATCTTACTTGATGCTGTAGATGTTTCTGCATTTTTCTATCATCATATTTAAATCTGAAGCTTTGACTTAGGATTACTAAAAATGACTAATAATTTGGAACGCAGGGCCTGGGAATGGTACTTGTTGATTGCATAATGGCACTGTTGTTTTGCAGAAGTTAGGTGCAATGCTTTTGTTACTTCAAAAGGCATTGATATGTGAAGGACGTCGCAGGTGTGATCTGCGGTTGGCGCAGTCTTATCCTTTTCTTTCATAGATTTGAACAGGGGCATAGGGCGTCAGGAATTGTACACATCATTCTCGTGTAGTATCACTAATTACTGGGTGCATTCATTACTTAACATGTTCACCACATGAACTGTGGCCTTGTTTAGTTCCCAAAGTTTGGTATGCCAAACTTGGAAGAAACACTGTTTCGGCACTGTAGCAATTTTGTTTGTAGTTGGTAAAAATTATCTAAACATTGATTAATTAGGCTCAAAATGTTCGTCTCGTAAAGTACAACAAAACTGTGCAATTAGTTTTTAATTTCATCTACATTTAGTACTCCATGCATGTGCCGATATTTTAATGTGATGGAGAATCTTCTTTTTTATAGTGAATTTGGGAGAACTTTTTTAGAACTAAACAAGGCCTGTGCAGAGCAAAGTATCTCCGTTCGTCTGATTGGATCGCCCAACTGCCTGCTCCGTCCTGTGACTTTAAATGCTTCCTTTAATATGTCCCTCCGAGGTTTAAATCTGAAGATTTGAAAGGGAAAAAAAAGGACATGTGGTCACTAAACGGAAAATTCTGAGAAAAAAATAAAGAAAAAACAGTGGGCGTGGTGATTATCGCTGCATATTTGTCTGCTGATTAGAGAAAGAGGGAGCGAAAAATCATTGTTGGTTTGGGTTTTGTTGAGGATTCATATGCTGCAGATGACGCTGACACGATGAACAGTGATGTCAAGCACATGGTAGTAGTTTTCCTAGTTTGATTTGTCACTGTACATCAACATCACATAGTGGCCAAATTCACGGCGTATTTTGCTGAGTAGTTTGCAGGGAGGAATCAAAGTTAGGAATATGGTGCAGTAGTAGGTGAGACTGAACATGGGGTGTAGGATCAGGATCCTGTTTACAAACGATCCAATTTGCCTCTTGCAATCATACTTGATAATGCCCGAGAAATAATTGCCAGAGTACAAGCAAAACCTAAGCATCTCCAAGAGTACAAGCAAACAGGATCATCGGACCTAAGCATCTCAAAGAGCACCCAATAGCCAAACTCATCGTTACTATTTTTTTTTCGAGAACATGCGACGGCATGTATTTCATTAATTCATTAAGCAGAAAGAGAGTTTTCCTTGCCCCCATACACAGTAATCCGAAGATTACCGAACCACAGAACGCAAACCAACCCAAGCTCGCACGCGGTTGTAATTACATATCACAAATTTGCTCTCAAGCGACGTGTAGCTCACGCACCCAACCTCCTCGCCTCCAGCACAACAAGTCGCCGGAAACCCGCTGCCGTCCATAGTTTCGCCTCCTCCAAGATCCCAGTGAAGACCTCCGCGACCGATCTGGAAGAACCCCAAAAGTCCTAGAGTTTCACTCCTTCCATAGTGTCCATCCAACCAACAACAGCAGGGCGTCAAAGGCCCGACGAACGTCCTTAGGCAACCGGCGTCTGGACTGCATCCTCCACTCCATGATGTTCCCTTCCTGAACAAGAATGAGACCATGCAAGTTGTACGCCACGAGGCAGCGTGCCCAGACCTCCCTGCTGTATACGCAACCCAGGACAATATGATCCATACTATTTTAGCCTGGACCTGTTTGGTTTCCCCTCTAAAGTTTAATGTCTCCTAAAATTTATTGACCTCACGTTTAGTTTTATTCACTCAAGACCACCAAAAAAGAGGTGCCATGTACATTTTAGTTACTTTTAGCGACATATTCATGACTAAAGGCCCCTAAACTACTGGGTTTTTTTTTGGCATTTTAGTCACTAAAAGTGACTAAAGTTTAGTGAATGAAGGGGGTTGAGGTGATTAAAGTGGTTCCACACAATAATATGGCATGGCACGAAAAATAGAATGCTCTTAGAGGGATTTCTTTGTTTTTACGCCCAATATGTTATTTTCGCAACCACTAAAAACCAAAAAAAATTAGACTTTATTTTTGTTTCTAACTTTTAGAGATGCTTTCAAAGGGGCAGTTAGGCAACTGTGATGTTTTGGAAATTGGATTCAGTGACATTTTCTTATAGACTCCGTTATATAATAATATAATCTCGTCCATTAGCCAAGTCAGCATCAGTAATGAACTTCTAGTGTGAGCTGGCTTGAACAAGCATAGGTGAATGCAGGAGTCCGGATCATGCATGAACACCACCAGCGTCAACGACAATTGCGGGACCAGGCGTTGTATGATGGGAGACGAGAAAAGTACCTGAAAGCTACTGATTGATACAATCAATTACTACACACTTGAAGAAATAAAGCGCATTTTTTTTAATGATAAGACATATTACCCTACATGTTATTCAGCCAAACACGCGATTGATGAGGCAAATTCTACTTTTGACTTAGCAGTCTACGGAGTACTTCGATTAAAAATCGTGTCTACAGTGAACTACATCTCTTTTGATAATAAGACGGGTGGCTGGCTATCTCTTCCACATCTGCCTGAAAAAGAGTGTGTAGCTACCCAAAATTAATAAAATATTACTAGTACACATAAGCATATCCTTTAAATTGCCATATTAACCACTACATTTCTTTAAAGTTATCGTTTACCTCGTGTATATAAAACCTTCTCTATGATGCATTTTTTTTGAAACACTAACGTAGATGCTCTGTACACATTCATCTCTATGAAAGTATGCATAAGCCTAAAGACTGGTTCGACTGACAAATTTTTAAAAATGACAAAGTCATAGGTGCTGCCTCATTGTCGACGGATACATCACCAAAAGAATAGTACTATTAAAGAGTTAAATCTTTACATAAATCCAAAAAAAATACGAGTGCATGTTTCACCATGACGAACCCAACTACCTGAGCTACATTCAGTTCATGTTTTCCTATGGTGAATTATCAGAGGAAAAACAGGTAAATTGTTATCCGATGATGCATCTTTGACCATAGGCACATTCTATATCTACACTAATATTTATTTACCAGTATTAAAAAAACAAAAAATTATTCCTCCCTAATTTTTCTTTCTTCACTCTCTCCCAAGTTTGTCTATCCATCCGTTCACTCGAGCGTAAGAGTCATGTCCGGTTTTATTAAAAGTAGTATCATCCTATGATGAATTAGACATAAGAATTCTAATCGGTTTAGCATCCATTCAGTGACCTAAACTCATGATCTATGCTTATAGGAGTTAGAATAGTGTGCTGTGTGCATCCAGTCATGGTACATTACATTGTCTGATTCCAATATATATTAGAAAACATCGTAAGTTGTATATTCTGTTGCAACGTTTTCACTAGTCAAAACGAAAAGTGAAATCGATTACACCCTTCAATTCCCCCCTGCCACAAGTGCCACTTCACGCCATCTGCTAGCCAACAAGCTTCAATAATAATCTCCTGCGTCAAAGATTCTTAACTTTTGGCGGGCAAGCTTCAGTACTCCCAAATAATACCTATCAGAACAGTGTCACTGGTTCATTTTCTGCTCCGTCGTAATAAACGACGATTTCCCTCCCAAATAACCCAGGAATGTGGCGATTTCCACTTGTCTTCGATAGGGAAAAATGATGCCGTCTGGAAAACTGGACTGTTTTGCATGGTATGGTAGGCCTCAACCTTTGTGTGCTTGGTTGCAAATGTAGTTTCCGAGGGCGCGAGCCATGTTGCAGGTAGGTTCTGCTCCCTCCGTCCCTAAATATTTGTCGTCCTTTGCGCTTTTCGAAAAATACTGCCGGTAATTATATATTAAAAAGTATTAATATTTATAATATATAATTAGTATCATCGGAAAGATCTTTACGTCTAGTTTTTTAATAAATTTATTTAGAGATAAAAATGTTGTACGTATTTTGTATAAATTGAGTCAAACTTACGGCATGAAAACCAACGGCGACGGTCAATTAGAGACGGAGGGAGTATGTGACTGACGACTGCATGAAACCGTGTTCGTTGGGAAAAGCACCTCGTTGCCATGGGCGGAAATACGATGCCATTGGCCTGGGCGGCTGGCCCTGGCCGTCGTAAGCTGTATGGCCGCACCTGGGAAGCAGCATCATTGATCCATCGTTCTGTGGCATGGCATAGATATATGGCGATGAAATTAGGTGAGAGCAGGTAAATCTGTCATGGTTAGCTCTCTCAACTCTGACGGAAGTGTTACCATTTGTCATCTTGCAGGTGAGCTCAATCACTATCAATTCAGAGAGCTGGACCACACTATGCGGCGACATGTCATTTCCATGTGTCCTGAGAAAACAAGTTCCAGTTTGCACCACACCATTTCGTTTGCCGACACTATCATCATAAGCAAAGTTAATCGAATCAGGGTCAAAAGAAATGGAAACTGGTCCGTTTAGTGCAATCAAAACGATGGAGCCTCAGCAGCTTCGCCGAGGAGTCCCTTAGCTCCAAATCAAGTGAGACAAACTGGTGTTCTCTTGTTCTTGGCATTTGGCAACCTCCTGCATCTGCATGCTAATGGAAACTGATTCCAGCAAGGAGCTGAGGTCAGCAATCATATCAGCTCAAAAACAAAACACTGTCCCTGCTGATCGATTTGCATGCTCGGCTGGGCAAATGTAACACACAGAGATGCCAGGCTGTCAGGCTGAACTGTTATGGTCATCGCCAACCTTGATGACAGAGACAGACAGCCCTACAATTGCTGTGATCCCGATCGTCGACGAGATGCTCGGCGTCGCTGCTGCATCTGAAGCAAGCACGGAAGCGATGGGGGAAGCACCATGTTGGAAACGAAACCATGGACATCATTAGTTGTCGTATTGTAGGTGGCATTGCCTGAGCAGCATCAATGATGGATCGCTCTAGTAAATAAATAGCTGCCTCGAGAATTTATTTATACAACGAAAACGATACCAGTGGGTTATTTCACTGTCATCTTTCCACCAAGAAAGTAGGTGTTGATATTCCTATTTGACAAGACGTAGATAGCTATAGCTTATCCCCCGGTCAGAATACGCCTACAGCCTACGTATTCCTCTTTCGGCCAATTTGGACGTAACAGAAGAGTACTAAATCCGTTCCAAATTATAAGACATTTGACTTTTTTGCTTCAAATTTAACCGCTCGTCTCATCCAAAAATTTTAGAAAAATATCACATCTTTTATTACGACTTGCTTTATTAATAAATGTTCTTAAAAAATGACTTAAAATTAATAATATTTACACAAATTTTTTAAATAAGACAAGTAGCCAAACTTTAGGTAAAAAAGTCAAACGTCTTGTAATTTAAAACAGAGGAAGTAGTTAACAAAGGCTATATGTAGGTTAGTAACATCGTCAGAACAGGGTGTGTTAAAACTTCAGTTGTGTATTCAGACTTGGGTGAGCAGGTAAATCTACCATTTCTAACGACATTGAATATTTCTTCTACCTATAACTAATCCAACTTCATAATGACATAGTTCTCAATCTACAATGGAATAAGATTGTTAACCATATTAAGTTTTCTACCTGACTGGTCTATACTTCTGATGGAATGGGAGTCACAGTGTTGGCGTGTTTGGGACTGCTCCGCTCCACATTTTTCAACTCTACTCTACGTTTTTTTTTTTTTGCCAAACGGTTTTTGCTTCACGCACATAGCTCTATAAAAAATGCTAGAGTTGTGAGAGCACCTAAAGAGATGCTCCACAAAAACCTGGAGTTTGTGGAGCTGCTCTACGGTGGAGTTTGTAGAGCAGTACCAAACATCCCCAGAGCTAAAATGCTATTAATTCAGAAAGTTGGGACATGTATTTCTACCTGACTGGTCTATACTTCTGATGGAATGGGAGCATGGAAGTATCATGTCCACAAGTTTCGACAAATAAGAACCAAAGAAAGCTCAAGCCGTTAAACATGGCCTAGTCATCATTATTAGGCGACCACGATCATTCTGCCCTATTTGGGACAAGGTAAAGCTTTCAGATCTCTAGGCTAACGGAACTATGAGATTCCCACATTCTGCATTGCAATACAGGCCAGGATTTCTCTGAAACACTACTTGGAAACACCATATGCCCAATCACGCCCATATATATTTTAATTCATAATCTTGTGCATGCAGTCATGCACTATGGAGCTGTATAGAGTAATCCACAACAGAAAATCCTGATGCTGCTTTGAGAAACAGGAAGAGCACTTGCTAAGTATGTGGACCAGGCAGCCGAGCAAAGAATTTAGGCAAGATCGTTTCATTTAGCACCACGCCATGCTTGTTGTAGTAAACATCATTAGCCATACTTTCTAAGTCCGCCACATCCTCCACAGACATCATGATGTACTCATTGAGGTTATTGGTGGTTCCGTCTGAAACAAGCATGAAGGAAGCACAGAAGAGTGAGCCATCTTCTATCGTGCATGAGTATCAAGTTTAGATACAAGCAAGAAAACAGAGCTTCTCACATTCAAATGTATTGTAGATTTAAGGGTTCAATATAAATCCATCAGGTCTTAGCTTTTATACAGTTGAGATACTAGGTGGGCTAAGATAATGCAAGGAGTTCATTTCCAAAATAGGAAGAAAATAGTGTTCAATTAATTTGAACAAAAAAAAAAGATGACTGGCATATAGTTCACTACCTTCAGCCACAATTGGTTCATATTTTGGGGGTAACTGAATCCAGTTCCCTTCAGGATCCTTCATATGGCTTCTGTCTGAGGCAAACAATCGAAGGAACACAGGAGCATGAATCACACGGAAGAGTCTGCAAACGATATATGGGAGAGAACTATAGTAAGTTGTACCAGAAAAAGAAAACACAATCATGTATGCACTTGTATATTCAGGTGCAGATACAGCCCCATAAACAGTTTCACTCCCCAAATTATATGTACAGAGACACAATGGTTGGTTTGCCTTGAAGAGGAAGATGACTAGCCTTTAGCCACATTGTCCACATCTAAGTATAAAATATGCCCACTTTCAACCAAGAATCAAGAAAAACATGATCTTCACAAAAGAAATGAAAAAAAAAAAACTCAACCCATGCTGTAGAAAGCCTCCTTTCCACCCATTTGATCATGCATGATATTGCAATCCTGCATGCACACTATGATATGAGCCCCAAAATATGCACCAAGACAATTAATATAATTATAAACATAGAATCATGGAAAGATCTGTTTATTGCTGAGTTCTTAAATGCTGCAACAAAAATCATCTGATTCCTAAATTCCAAAGTTTCAAACAAGGTTTGTCAAAGCAGATTGCAAAGTTTATAACAGGCATATGCTACATCATAAACTGTATTACAAAACAAACAACTGTATACTGTTAACAACAAAAGTAACATCATTTACCTTGCATATCTGGAATTGCTGAATGATAGTGGTTGAATCGCATCAGAAACATATTGGATGAATGGGGAAGGAAAAGGAAGATCGGAGTCCAGATCCCAAACAAATTTAAGAACTTCTCCTTCACTTCGCCTAGACTTCCATATGCACATCAAGAAGTACTGTGAAACACTAAATGGTAAAAAATGCACTGCTTTTATGTCAGCAGTACATAATAAACTACAGATAAATACCACAGCAATTTAGTTAGCTTTACCTGGATGCAGATCACATGATAATCCCAGCAAATAAATCCATCATCAGAATGGCCTGCTTTCTGATGCCAGAGAGGAACCTGATGGCAAAAAAACTAATCATGTCAGATATGAATAGAAGGGCAATTTCCAACTAAAGGAAAATAGGATCTCCAACAATAGAAAAAATATGCAATAAATCACCTTCTTTTCCTCGTTTGATAGGAAAACAACATAAAGATCGGTGCCCGCAGGATCAGCCACTCCGGTTCTCATAAGCTCCTTACATAACATGTAAACATTTTCTTCACTACATGGAAGAAATGAAATTCATTTGTCAATGGTAAATATAAACAGCAATGATATTTTGTATTCTTGAAACCAGGAAGGACTTGTGTAACATTTGTGGATATATTGCACTGAGCCCTCAGGCATTATAAATAGACTACAAGACTTGGGGCAATGTCTCCAGGATATAGGATAGGATTACAATGTATTTGTAACTACCAGATATACTCTAACATCCCCACAGTCGTAGCAGGAACATTGCAGACAGTCAGACTAGAGAAGAAGTGAAGACTAATATGCCCCTGCAGTCGTAGTGATGTTGCAATGTAAATGCTGAGACTGAAGTAGAAACCAACAAGTAGCAGTATGTGATTACAATATCCCTAACTACCAAATATACTCTAACATTCTGTATGGGTTATTGAAGATCTAAACTATAAAAAAAATAGATGAAGGAACATCAAGAACCAATGTAAACAAATGAAATAAACATAAAGAAAACACAAGTATATGCATTGCACCTTACATATGATGGTTTGGTATAGGTTTTTTTATATAATACAAAAGTGATAACTTTAATTGGAGGAATCCACCACAAAATGTACAACCTTCTTCAAAAGCATATCTGGAGATAAAAGCTTAACTTCTGGAACAATCTTGGAACTTCTGAAAAGAAACCAACTAAACCAAATTGTCTACATAACTTGGACAGACTTATAAAAGAAAGTTATTCTATACACAAATACTTATAAGTTGACAGTAATCCAATGAAGCGGCGTAAAAAAGGTGACAATTATGCAGTTATAGTTTTAAATCTCAGGTGTGAGCCACCTATTTTTTTCTTTGAGAACTGCACTGATTGACTACTAACATTTCTTCTCTCTTTTTCCTTGTTTTGAAATGAATTCCAGGCTAGAAGTCAGATCTGTTTGCTCATGAAGAGTCTGGCCATACATCGCAGAGTCATTTGATGTGCTACTTGAATCATAACAAAACTAAAGCATCATGGTTTAAAGTTAGTCAGTGGGAACTTGTATAAATTAATAATTTTTTTTCTAGAAAACACAGGAGAGCTGTAAATCAATAAATTATGATAGAGGAACTTCTACAATAGCGCTGTCAGCTGTGAGCAGCCATGTGTTACTTTCCCTGAAAAGAACTTTTATGGTCATGGCTAACATAGAGTGATACATGCAGTAGCAAGAAAAGGTCGCATGAGCCTGGCCTTCTTCTAACAAATTGTGCTGATGTTAGTATTGGTTAAAGTTAAACTGTTGGGTTGTAATTAAGTTGTGATTTAGTAATGAAATTTAGGTTCTCCCACCGTAGAAAAAAGTAACTTCCTTTCTTAGTAGCCAAAGTTTGTTTAAACAATGCAGTCTATGAGCAATTATAGGCAGACATGTATTTGTTTTGCTTGCTTATATCATGCCACATAATAATTCTATAATCACCAGTGATATCTATCAGAATATGATATTCTGGATAAGATAATGAGAATATATCTCTATAAAGTCTTATCACAAAACTAAAAATCACATAGGATCCACAGGACATGACTACCAAGATGAAAGTCTTTTATGAACTCTCAAAAACAGCAACAGCAAATGATAGGGGTTGCATTATACTGATTCCCACAATCACACTCCCATTAAACATATCATAGACTGATGGACTTTCAACTTTCAACTAGACTAACCTCTACCGGTCTACCCAGTACAGCTCCCACCCATAGGTGATAACATGTCCGAGTGCCATGTCCCTTCTGACTTCTGGCAAATACTGTTTATACAGCAAATATTCACCTCCACCTCGAAGTTCTTCCATGATCAGAAGAGGTGGAGTGGGAAACAAGGTTTCAGAAGAAGAAATACTCTAATTCCTAGCGGAGAAACTATGGATCGAGAAAATGGGCAAAGGGGTTGGTTACCAGTAGCACGGGGTGTGGGTGAACGAGGAAACGTCGACGGGCCTGCTGCTCAGCGCCGGGGAATTGGAAGGAGCAGCGATGGGAGAGGGGTCGCCACCGACGGCTGTGGCTTGGCCGCCGTCCATGGAGAGGGTGAGGTCGGCGACGGGGAGTGGCTGGTGGAAGCTGGCCCTATGCGGCAGAGTGCCAGACTGCCAGAGCTCGAAGCTGGCCTCAAGTTGAAAGTTCGTAGGAGTAGCCCAAAGCCCAGTAATCTAGTTCTATAGTTATTGGGCCGCTTTACTCCAGCTGTCAGTTTTTTTTTTCGAGAACTCCATTTGCCAGGTGAAAAAGGTTTTCTATGCCGACTCCAGAAAACCTATACTAGTTGCTAAAAAACCTAGAAAACCTAGAAAAATATAAATAAAACCTTTAATTTATGATTTTTTTGAAATATAAGAAATTTCTAGAAATTTACTTAAGATTGTCTAAAAAACATTTTTAACAACAGTGGTAAATAGCAGGTGTGAAGTTGGTCCCTCCGTATACAAATAAATATATTTCTTTGATTTTTACTGTTTTTGTTTGACCATTTATTTTATTCAAAAAATTTAAAATAATTTTAATTTTTTTGCTATGGCTTATTTTTTTGTTAGATATACTTTCATAATAATTTATTTATTTTATTATTTATATAAAAAATTTAAATAAAACAAATGATCAAACAAGAATGGTAGAAATCAAACAAATGCATTTATTTGTATACCGAGGGAGTAGTCACTGCACGATGGAGCCAGCACCCGGATCCACCGACGCGGACACGTGTCGATTGGAGTCGCATCGTCCGCTACAATCCTTGGAAAGCTGGACCCCACCTGTCACCGTCTACAGCCGTCACACATCTAGGCACGCCACGTGTCCCCGTTAATAACCGAACAACTCCGGACAGGCGAACAGAGCTCGGTAGTGCTTCCTCTTTTCGCTCCTTTACGGGTTCCGGCAGGAGAAGGAAGATTTGATGAAAACGGCGCGACGATGTCCGCCAAAGAGCTCGCCGCCGCGGATGAGGTACGCACCGCTGCGACATTCCCTCAGAATTCGTTTCGCGTTCGATTCCTGGGTTCGTAGCGATTGGATCCCCCGGAAAATTCTGGCCGCATGCGTTTGGTTCAGATAGGTTTTGGTAGTAAAAGGTGATTCGTGCTCTCCAGATTCTAATGTAGAGCGGAATTGCGGTGTTCTTTTTTTAACCCTTTTTGAGTCGCGGTGGAGAGGGGCCGTAGCT
>JAKNSH010347809.1:0-10876 GCA_027790015.1 Cymbopogon flexuosus
TACATGGATTTGACTGTGAAAACACCAGAAGAATTCAAACTCCACACAAAGACATCCCTTTCCTCAGTTAATATTAAGTCTTGAACAAACGCAACAATCCTGTTCCAGTTTACTAAATTGGCGCCTACTAAGCTCCTTCGAAAATAAATATTTAGTAGAGCCGTACTTACAACTTGAGGCACAGAATCGTTCTTCCGTCTGGCTACTGGGAGCTGGTTTACTACTGGGAGCTGGGAAAACCGTTCAATATTAAAACTGACTTTGCACGGGATGGTCGAAGGCTACGAATGGACTTGTAACTCCCCCATTTCTTGAGTGGCTATCGATGCAAAGAGGAGAGAAAGAAATATTTATATTTACATGCATGGCGAATCTAGGTGCATCCTTCGGGGTCAGCTGACCCAGTAACTTCCTACAAATTTACTTAATGTTCTTTAATCCACCTGCAAATTAATCAACATGTGTTTGACCCCGTTGCTTAGTTCTTGACCCCCAATAACATAATAACTTGGATTCGCCACGAGCCAGAGGTGTAATATCTTGGATTCGCCACGAGCCAGAGGTGCTAGCATATTCTTTTTGAGTACCATCTCTCCAACGTACTGTACCTCCTTATTGTATTTCAGCATATTCTTTGTTAGTACCATCTCTCCAACGTACTGTACCTCCTTGTATTTCTCCTCTCCTCCTCGCACCATGTTAGCCACCACGTTGGAGCTGCTTTACCGCATGAGGCATCTAGCAGTGCAATTTACCGCATCAGGCATTTTAAGTGTCCGCCACGGATGCCAAAACACCGTGCAAAATCAATCCTTTAGCAGTGCAAATGTATTTGTCACTCGTTCCTGTTGGAGCTGCTCTTAGGGGAGAATCATCGAACCAAATGTACCTACAAATCAAAATCACCATCGTTCCCTACAATCCTCTTGACAGAGTATTAACCGAGCAAGCCGTTAGAAATAACTAGTCTATTCCGCTTTTGGAAGGTAGTCGGCCATGCATTCTAACTTTTGGAAGGTACGTAGTCGGCCATCAGCGGTAGTTTCTTTAACTTTATCTAATAATGATAATATAGATCGAATACAAGGCACATATTTTATGTGGAAAACTCTTGCTGAAAGAACCACGGACGTCAACAGGCGATCTCAATTCTTCCTGTGCGGCTTACAAGATATATTTATAGAACGGACTAACTGCAGTCAAATACGGGAACAAATCCGCTAATAAACATAACCAGAACTGTGGGCCCTCCAGGTGTCTCCGCAAGACTCACGTTATAATCCGAATCATATTCTAACAAACTCCACCTTAAGACGAACTCGAATGAAGTATCATAAATCAACTCCAATAATAAATTCAATCACCGACGCCAAAAGTCACCGAGACTTAATTTGTAATACCAACTAAGCTTGAGCATAGCCCAAACTTAACTGCATAAATATGATGGAGTATGGTGAAAAAACAGACCTCCGTGCAAGCCCCATATGAATAAGCGGTGTGGTTGCCACAGGCATGTGGTTGAGGGTTCTTCCTATAATATCATCATTAGTTATTATCTTTATCGATGCAACACATGTATTGTTTTTTTCCATTTGGTTTAGTTTCTACTTCTCCATTTCATCTCGAATGTTTATTAGTTACTTTGGTCTTTTTACACGATAGCAAAGAGTGCTTTTGTAATTTTTTTGTTGTCCAGCTCGCTGTTTACATTTCCAATATATACCTAAAAGTTAAATATATTCAGTGCTCAATAAAAATAATATGAGAACCATTGCTAATTTCCGCAGCAACATGCAGATTCTCCTAGTTGTCTTATATGTTTAATATGTTTATTAGATCATTTAACCAGTGATTGAATGCAAACTTGTGGATTTGACATCCCATTTAATAGTATTCCATATCCATTTCAAATTATAAGAGTTATAAGAGTTTTTGGCCTTTATAAATAGACATAATGTATATCTATGTGCATAACAAAATGAGTGATTTTTCTATACTCCCTAGGAGTATGCACACATATGCAACGTGTTTTATCGACACTCTCGGGACTCGGGAGTATAGAAAACTCTCACATGTGCACAAATTCAATCTAATCCCTTGGTTCTAACCTAAATGTCTAACTGCGAGGTGGAAAATCCTCCTCATCCCACTTGTCCACCCACTAGTACACGTACACGCAACCTATATATACAACATCATGATTCAATTCGATTCTTTTCTTTGTTCGCGAACGTGTGTCCCGTTTTTACTTGCCTGACGGCATTGATCGTATATTTGATGTTCTCTAACATAGCCTGTACACCTGAATTTGTTCCAGAATGCTAGCGTGAAGCCGGCTGCAACGTTGTTGACAATGGAAGATCTCATGCACGATTTCGCAAGATACCTTTTAGGCGACAGGTTGATTGTTGTGGATGGTAAAAATGGTGCCACGCCATCAACAACGTCGTCTCCTGTGAATAATAATAGCAGCAGTGCCTACTTGGCATTGGTCAGAAATTATGCCAAGCAAGTGAATCTATCAAGTATACTTCCCGCTAGGATATTAGCGCTCCGGTTTGAGGGCTGCAGAGAAATGGAGCTCAGTGACGGTGCGTTTTCATCATTTGGCAAGTACCTTCGTCTATTGGACTTAAGCGGATACTCTGAAAAGAAGATGCTGCCAGGCTTCATTCGTCATCTGAAGCAGTTGAGGTACCTCAAAGCTCCAGGGATCCAGGACCAACAGCTTCCTAGGTCTGTCACCGGCCTCCACGAGTTAAGGTACCTCACCCTGCCAGGGTCTTGCCAACTCAAAGACTTAACCAAAGCATTGGAGACGTGCGGTAACTTGCTTCGTCTCGACATATCTGGATGCTCCAGGCTGAAGGCACTGACTGATTCATTCGGGAGGCTATGGAGATTGGAGCGCTTGGACCTGTCGGAGTCAGGGATTGTAGTGCTGCCCGAGTCATTTGGCTGGCTCCAAAATCTGACATACCTGGACATGTCAGGCTACTCGGGACTAGAAGCACTGCCCGAATCATTCGGGATGCTCGCTAACCTGTGGGTCCTGTACCTGTCACGCTGCTCTGAGCTACAAGATCTGCCCACGTCCTTCCAGCACTTGACAGAGCTGCGGCACTTGGACCTGTCGGGCTTGGCCTGGCTACAGGCACTGCCCATGACTTCGCTGCCCTGTAAACTGCGGCACCTGAACCTATCATGGTGCTCAGGGCTACAACAGGAGCTGCCAGATGCGCCGGAGAACAATGAATTGCAGCACCTGGACTTGTCTGGATGCTCGTCAGTACGCTACCTGCCCGATTCATATGCTAATCTTGAAAACCTGGTGCACCTCAACCTGTCTGACTGCTCTAGTCTGATAGAATTGCCCAGGGTAGGCCGCCGACAGGCTGGTGGGCCGTGGACTAGGAAATTGGAGCACCTAGACCTGTCCTACTGCAAGCAGCTTGGTAATAGTAGTATACCCCGTAGTTCTGAGCTACAAAACCTGCAGTACCTGGACCTGTCGGGCTGTTTCGGAATAAAATGCGATCGGGTACTCAGGTCTTTGGTGGCAGCTATCAGACGCAGACAAGGAAGGGCAAGCGGGCCAAATGATGCTAGCCTCCTGTCAGGATCCAGAAGGAGTGGAAGGGAAAGTCGGCAGCGAGAGCAACTCGTGGTTGATGATGAAGTGTGAAGACTACGTCGTTCTGGGCCCGTCATCTTGGGCCGCTCGGGCCGGTAGTGTTAACTCTGGGTGTCGGGCATATATAAGCCCAAGGTGTGTCCGGTGCCAAGGCATCGATGAACAATTTGTCTGTAACCGCTACTTCGAACTAAACTTTCATCTGAACTATCCCTTTGCTATTCTTGCTTCTACCCCAAATTCCCTGCTAATTCTACCCCAAATTCCGTCCAAACTCCAGTTATCCGTCGCGAATAACAACCCGGTTCGTGACAATTGGTACCAGCTCCTGCGATTTCGGCAGAAAATTTTTTTCCCCATCTCGCTAATTCGCTCTGGCGCCGGCGCGCAAGCCTACCAAGGTGCAGGCGCAAATGGCGGCATCCCTTGAAGATCTGGCGGCGAAGTTTGCCGAGATGAACAAGCAGTTCGCCTCCTTCGCCGACACCGTCACTCAGCTCGCAGGTCTGCGCGATATGGTGCAGCAGACGCTCGATTCGGTCCACGACATCTCGGCGCAGCAGGCCGATGCGGAGGCAGTGCTCACAGATCTGCGTGAGCAGGTGGAGGTGGCGACGTCGACGATCCACGACAACTCCTCCCGCGTCGACACCCTTGCCAGGCGGGTGGATTCGATGGATTCATCGCTCATCGGCGCCAACCCCTCGCCGGGACTGGGCATCCTCGGCGGTCAACCTGCGGCATCGCTGCGCATCGTGACAGGCGCTTCGTTGGAGGGAGCATCTGCTCTTCCAGCTGGTGGCACGCCGCCCGTCGTGCCCACCACGGTCGGACAGCACCCACATCGGGCGCTCGACCTCAACACTGCACCGCCATCGTCATCCTCATCACCGGTGGCGACCGCGGTCCAGCACAACGGGCATGGCGATCATTGTGGCGGGTTCTATGGAACCCGGCAGCAGAACGTTCATCAGGGTACGTGCTCCGAGTCCTTCTCTGATCCTAATCTGCGTCCACCGCCTTTTCCTAAATTGGAATTTCCTAAGTTTGATGGCACATACCCTCGCTTATGGAAGGATCATTGGTTGATGTATTTTGAGGTCTATGCGGTGCATCCAACTCTGAAGACCCGCTTCGCCGCTCCCAATTTTCTCGGCACTGCCAAGACATGGCTGCATACTGTGGAGTGTGGAAGCCAAGTAACTAATTGGGATGTGCTGTGTAAATTGGTGATGGAGCGCTTTGACAAGGATCAGTACCCACTTGTGCTTCAACAATTTGAGTCCATTCGGCAGGCCAGTTCTGTGCTGGAATACACGATGGAGTTTGAACAAGGCGCTCATAACTTGCTTCTATACAACTCCAGTTATGATGAGACATATTTTGTTTCTTATTACATGATCGGCCTGAAGGAAGAAATTTGTGCAAGTATTGTTCTGCATCGGCCACCTAATGTTGATACTGCCAGTGCATTAGCTCTGTTACAAGAAGCAGAAGTTGCTAAGCTTAAAGGAAAGGATGTGATGTGTGAGGGCCTTCGTGGTGGTTACAAGTACACTTCTGACAAGCCTCGCCAGGATACTAAAAAGCTTAAGAACATAACACATGTGGGCGAGTCCGAGAATAAGCTAGCTGCTCTTAAGCAACTCAGAAGGCATAATGGGTTGTGCTTTAAGTGTGGCAACAAATGGTCTCGCGATCACAAGTGCCCTCCGCAGGTTCCCTTGCATGTCATTGCGGAGGTCTTAGAAGCTCTTGAAGAGGATGGGGAGGAGGCTTGGGAACCTAACCCAGATGCCTTAGAAGATGCTGTCATTGCGGTGTGTCAGTCCAAGCTACCTCAACAGACAAAAAGAAAGCCTATGAAGTTATGTGGTCGAATTGGGAAACATGACATCTTAATCTTGGTGGATTCTGGTAGTGTGGCATCCTTTGTGAGTCAGCAATTGGTGGATAAGCTACAATTACAGTCTCAACCATGTGTACAGACCCAGTTTTTTACTGCAGATGGGAGTCCCATGATTTGTGATAGACAAATTTAGAATTTGCAGTGGTCAGTGCAGGGTCATTCCTTTATTACCAACCTAGGTATTCTTCCTCTGACATGCTTTGATATAGTCTTGGGTGAAGATTGGTTGGAAGAAAGCAGTCCTATGTGGGTTCACTGGGGTAATAAAACTATGAGATTCACCTTCAAGGGTCAGAGAATTCATTTGAATGGGGTAACTCAGCCCAATTCTTGTGCTATTGTTTCTTTTGCTGGGTTGCAAGGCATGATATCCAGACAGACTATGCAGCATTGTGTGCAAGTGAAACTTAGCCCTCAAGTGGCATGGCCCATAGGAGATTACTAGGAGAATTGTGCTGTTTCTGAGGCTATGGACTCTTCTGTGCCTCCTCCAGTTCAAAGTTTGTTGGATACTTATTCTGATCTATTTCAGGAACCAAAAGAGCTGCCTCCTAGTAGGCCCTTTGATGTTGAGTTCAGGCATTATTAAGCATAGTACCAGTCCATTTGCCTCTCCTGTGTTGTTGGTCAAGAAGAAAGATGGGTCATGGAGGTTTTGTGTGGACTATTTGCATCTTAATGCCCAAACTGTTAAGAATAAGCATCCTATTGTTGATGAGCTTATTGATGAACTTGCAGGAGCTCAATGGTTCTCTAAATTTGATTTTCGAGCTGGCTATCACCAAATTTGTGTCAACCCTGTAGACACTCATAAGACAGCTTTTAAAACTCATAGTGGGCTGTATGAGTTCCTAGTCATGGCATTTGGGTTGACCAATGCACCTGCAACTTTCCAGAGTGTCATGAACCACATTTTTGCACCCTTATTGAGGAAAGGAGTGGTGGTGTTTATGGATGATATCTTAGTTTATTCAACTTCTCTAGAAGAGCACAGCCTACTCCAACAAGTGTTTGAGATATTGAGGCATCATAAGTTCTACATTAAGTTGTCCAAGTGCTCATTTGCTCAGAAGGATTGACTATTTAGGCCATTGCATTTTCAAATCAAGGTGTGGCAACTGATAAATCCAAAATTGAAGCAGTGGCTAAGTGGCCAGTTCCTACTACTGTCAAAGAGTTAAGGGGCTTTCTTAGACTTATTGGTTATTACAGGAAGTTCATCAAACATTATGGTCTAATCAACAGGAGCCTCACTGACTTACTCAAGAAGGGTTCTCCTTTTGTGTGGACCAGTCAGACCCAGGCAGCATTTACTCAGTTGAAACAGGCTTTGATCTCTACTCCTGTGTTGGCAATTCCTAATTTCAAGAAGCAATTCACTCTGGAAACTGATGCCAGTGATGTTGGCTTTGGAGTTGTATTGTTGCAAGATGGCCACCCAATTGCTTATCTCAGTAAGGCAGTATGTTTGAAGAATCAAGCAGTTTCTACTTATGAAAAGGAATGGTTGGCAGTCATACTAGCTATTGAAAAATGGAGGCCTTACCTGCAGCATGCTGAGTTCATTATCAGAATTGATGACAAAAGTCTTCTGCATCTGACTGAGCAACGACTGACTTCTAGAATCCAATAGAAGGCTTTATTGAAATTGATGGATTTGCAATTCAAAATTGTATACAAGCAAGGTGTTCTTAATCAGGCGGCTGATGCCCTGTCTAGATGTCACCCTCCTGGACCCTTAATGGCTATATCCTTTTGCAATCATGATTGGCTTCAAAATGTGATGTTGGGATATTCTGAGGACTCTCAGGCTCAACAGATTCTAGCTAACCCATCTTGTGATTTTATAGTGGTGGATGGTGTGATAAGACATCAAGGTCGAATTTGGTTGGGCTCCAATCTGCTGGCTCAACAGCATGTGTTGCAAGCTATTCATGAGTCTGGGGTTGGGGGCCATTTGGGGTTTTTTGCCACTTATTAGAGAGTCAGGCGTTTATTTTCTTGGCCAGGGATGAAACAATCAGTGACTACTTTTGTGCAGGAGTGCCCCATTTGCCAGCAAGCTAAGGCTGAACATGTGAAGTACCCTGGTTTGCTTGAACCATTAGAGGTACCTACTCAAGCTTGGCAACTGATATGCATGGATTTCATTGAAGGCTTGCCTAAATCTCAGAAATTTGACACTATCATGGTGGTCATTGATAAATTCACAAAGTATGGCCATTTCATAGCACTGGCGCATCCATTTTCAGCATTAAATGTGTCTCAAGCTTATCTGGATTCAATGTACAAGCTTCATGGGCTTCCTCAAGCTATTGTGTCTGATAGAGACAAAATCTTTACCAGAAAGATTTGAGAAGAATTGTTCAAACTATCTAACACTAAGCTGCATATGAGCTCTGCTTACTATCCTCAGTCAGATTGGCAGACTGAGAGATTGAATCAGTGCTTAGAGAACTTTCTCAGGTGTGTCCATTCTTGTCCTAGGCAGTGGCATAAATGGCTATCGGTGGCTGAATTATGGTACAATACATGTTACCATTCAGCTTTGGGCTCCTCTCCCTTTGAAGTGTTGTATGGTCACCCTCCTTGGTTGTTTGGGTTAGCTACTGAGGTTGAGCTTCATTCCCCAGATCTTGAGCAATGGTTAACTGAAAGGCATTTACTGGCTAATGTCATTCAACACCATTTACACCGAGCTCAGCAAAGGATGAAGAGCCAAGCTCACAAGGGTCGTTCTTAACGGGAGTTCAAGATTGGTGATCGAGTGTACCTCAAATTACAGTCGTACATTCAATCCTCGGTTGCTCCACGTTCCAACCTCAAGCTGAGTTTCAAGTATTATGGGCCCTTTGTGGTTCTGCAACGCGTAGGTAAAGTTGCTTATCGATTGCAGCTCCCAGAGCACTGCCGCATTCATCCGATGGTTCATGTGTCGCAGTTGAAGCGGCATGTTCCTCCCTCTGTGCACATTGAAGATGACATTTCTGATGTGCCTGATGATCCCACCGCTCATGTCTCGCCAATCCGGTTCCTTGACTCCAGAATGTGTCAGCAAGGTGCTTCTTCTGTAACTCAAATTCTGGTTCAATTGGACAAGCTGCCGTCGTATCTGACTACCTAGGAGGAAGCAGAAGACTTGCGGAGACGGTTTCCACATTGTCCAGCTTGGGGGCAAGCTGGATTCCGAGGAGGAGGGAATGTCAGGATCCAGAAGAAGGAGTGGAAGGGAAAGTCGGCAGCGAGAGCAACTCGTGGCTGATGATGAAGTGTGAAGACTACGTCGTTCTAGGCCCCGTCGTCTTGGGCCGCTCCGGCCGGTAGTGTTAACTCTGGGTGTCGAGCATATATAAGCCCAAGGTGTGTCCGGTGCCAAGGCATCGATACTTCGAACTAAACTTTCATCTGAACTATCCCCTTGCTGTTCCTGCTTCTACCCCAAATTCCCTGCTAATTGTACCCCAAATTCCGTCCAATCTCCAGTTATCCGTCGAAAATCCAACCCGGTTCATGACACCTCCGCGGGCTAGGAACCAACGGTACCACAAGCTAGTTAATCTTGTGGAAATCAATTTCTTCAGCTGGGTCCTGATGATCCAATCTTTCTGTCAACTCCACAAGCTGATTAGTTGGAGTCTTGGAGATGTACCAGAGAGACACCAGCTAGCCGAGACGCCCCTGCGCTTTGAACAATGCCAGCTACTAGCTCAGATTCCATACATTGTAGCCCAGCGGACGGAACTCATTTTCTGGGGGCTTACATGTTTTCATTCAGTATCTCAGCAATGTAATGTTACCTTGTGATGGCAAATTTATAGCTAGACCATATATAGTAGCGTGTGTTTACAGGACGGATAACTACGAACCTTGCAAGCAAGATTTGTTTTTTTTTAAAAAAAAATAAATACTCCTTAGCATGAAGGTGAGATAAATGCGATATTTATGCAAACTCCGCATTCACGTCATGCATGGTACGGTACTACCAAAGCTCAGACATGCTGTAGGAAAGATGTTTCTGGTTTCAACAGAAAATTACTCTATTATGTACTCCCTCCATCCCATTATTTCAGTCGTTCTAGCACCGGACCTTTGTACCAAAAATACTGTCTTTTTAGATAGATAAGATTGGCAGGTCTAGTAAAGGTGTCTAGTGATTTGACTAAAAAAAGTAAAGCAGCTGAGAGCCGAAGCCTCTCCTCCAATCCACATGTTGCAGACTTGCTGCACTCCACTCATTCAATAACCGGCATGCAGGAATATGTAGGTCATCCTTGGTTTCCACGCCCATCTCTAAAACGACTGAAATAATAGGACGGAGGGAGTACCCTATAGAATACCCGGCCGGCCCTCTTCTTTTTCTTTTTTTTTTCTTTTTTTTTTTGACAAAGTACCAACATATTAGGTGATTGCAAGCTAGAAGTTCAGATATGAAGGAGAGCAATATCAGTTTCAAGTCAAACAGTGCTAATTGTCAATCAGTTAATAATACTTGTGCATGTAAATTAGCCTTGTATGGGATTCATTCGTTTCATTTCTTCTTTCTCTCAAGTTGTACAATTCCTATATATAAACCAGACATGTAACTTAAAGTACTATACATAAAATATTCTCTTGAATGGACCGAGTACAGCGTGCATGCAATTCCTCCATAACTCACGCTTTCAGTATTGGCGCTCCAGAGACTGGGTATCGGGACTTCTTCGCCGGGAGGACGACGCTATTTAGCGCCAAGGAGGTTTGGCATGCATCCGCGCCACCCCAAGGTGAAGTTCTTCTTCTGGCTGGCGCTTCACGGTCGGCTTTGGACCGCTGAGCGTAGGATCTGCGCCACGGTATTGGGACTATTCACCTTCTAGCATCTTGTGTGTAAACATGAGAGGTGTGGCGCCGCTTGCTGGCTCGCTTCGGCTTTAATTTGCGCAGCTATAGCCCAACCGGCAGATCCCGCTTGGTGGATTGGTGGTAGCAGGCTCGCGCCCTTGTTCTGGAGCCATTTAGACGCGACTTCAACACCTTGGTCTTGCTTGATTCCTGGACGATTGTTTGGAAGGAGTGTAACACGAGGACCTTCGACAGCATGCATCAGCAAGACACCGCTCCAAGTACTAGGCTTGATCCGTGAGGAGGGCGACTCGTGGCCGGATCGCCGCTGGCTTCCGAAGCCTAGCGCCTCTCACTACGTCAAAAAAGCACTACAGGGGCGGTTCGTTAGCCACTGTAAGGGCGGTTGGCCAAAGCGTTCTTTCTAAACCGTTTTTACAGTGAATTCCACTGTAAGGGCGGTTCAAAACGAACCGCCCTTACAGTGGTCCACTGTAAGGGCGGTTAGATAA
>JAKNSH010347929.1:0-11441 GCA_027790015.1 Cymbopogon flexuosus
GGAAGAGTATGGAAAAGATGAGGCCTCCTGGGGTCACAGAGCTCTTGTTGAGTAACGACGGGGATCACATTCTTGAAGGCGCTGTCACAAACTTCTTTGTTGTCTGCCAACAGGCGAGTCCAACTTCTTTCTTGTCTATGAACCTGAATGAATGGCATCCATGTTGTGATTTTTACCGATAATATACAAGAAGAATCCTTCTGCACTGACACTTAACACTGAATGCCAACGATATATTATAGAGTTCTCAATACTTATCACTTAACTAGTCTTATGTTATTTTTGTTCATCAGAACAGAGAAATGGGTACAATCATCCATGTAATGGAAAGGCACAAGTGAAAGTCATATGCATTTCCTTTCACAAATTTTCTTTTTCATCATTTCTGGCCAGTTCTATTCTACTTTTTATGTCTGCTGCTGCCTTAGTTGTTGTACTATCACCATATAAATGCACGCACTGATTTGAGTTTGCACTAAAATGACGATCCTTGGTGTCTTCCTATGAATGGATTCTAGGATGTCCAAGCCTCCAAGGAATGATCAAATATCTTTACACGTTTCAGATTTTGTTGTTGTATTTACCTGATCTCTCTAAAAGCACCTGCAACATATTGCCAGCCACACGGATATTCACTACTAATGGTGTACACAACCATTTTTGAACTTAAACAAGTACATTGTTATGTTGGGATTTTGAATATAGATTTTCTTCTGTACAATAACGGGTGTATTTCTCCTTAGGAGGAGCATGAGAGCAATGGGCAATTCTCTAATCAAAGAATGGCTACTAAGTTTGAAGTGCAAACAGCACCACTGAGTGATGGAGTCCTCCCTGGGATTATACGTCAGATAGTGATAGAGTAAATATTATTTTACTACTCTGATGAATTCCACTTGCTTTGGCTTCATCATCTTGTACGGTTTTGGAGAGAGTGAAGCAAATTTCAGGATACTGCTAAAAGTAGCTGGGAGGGACCTTATACTTGCTTTGATATTATCTTCTTTCATATCACAGTTTTGCACTCTGTATTCTCTGCACTAGGTCCAGTGGACATATGCTAGACCTAATAATTGCATACGGTTGGGGTTGCATAAGATGGAGTGATCAACGCTGGAATGCTGACTGCAATATTATGAGCTAGAGATAGTAATACCAAATGCTGAGGCCCTGTAACAGAAGTTGTGTTTCTTTGGAACAGGGTGTGCCATGATATTGGAATCCCAGTACGAGAGATCTCTCCATCGTGGTCCAAGAATGAATTATGGAAAGAAGCATTCGTTACAAGTAAGAATTTTCCCTCTCGGATAACAAGACCTGCTGGTACATAATGAGCTTATTTTGAGCATTGGCTGCTGCTATTTGGTGTACCATATATATACATCATAACTGTAACAGGTATTCGTTTTTTTTTTAAAAAAAAAACTGTAACAGGTAGCTTAAGGCTTATCCAGCATGTAGAGTCAGTTCAAGTACCTTTATTTTGGGAGGACATACAATCTAAAACCTGGAGCAATGTACCTTGGGCGGTGAAGAAGTTTGAGGTATGCAATGCTTATAGCGTCTTTCCACATTTTATTTCTTCTTTCGGTGATATTAAAACCTGTTTGTAAACTTGTCAAATTCAAACTAGGGTGCTGGCTGCATTACCACACAGATTCAGGTTAGTTCTTCACAAGATTCAGCAATACTTCCTTATTGCAGTCCTGTGACTAGCTGACTCACCATGTAGAGGGAAGTACTGAAGAGAGCAAGAAGAGAGGAGTACGACATTGACAGTCTCCTTTGAGTTATGAGCGTCGTCATTGGTTCATTTGAAGGGGGTTTGGGGGCTTTACTTGTTTGCATAATGGTATCATGGCAATATATTATAGGTAGTTACTTATTTCATTTCTGTTGAGAGGACATTTTTAAGTCTGCGTGGCTGATATGTGCTGTAATAGTTGTCTAACCAAAACAGACCTCACATCTGGGGGAGCAGAAGAAGGCAGGCAACTCAACTGGATAGGGCTGGAGTCGGGATGCTGTGATGGTCTGAACACCAGCAGTTGACCTCTCATAGTCGGGCAGTAGGCATTTGAAACCAGAAATTGCATATATCCTAGTATTTGATTTGATTTGAGGAATATACAATGATCCCTGCTGCAGTCAGTGGTCACTACTCGCTAGGCAGTAGGCACAGGCATGCATGTTATTCGGACGGAGTCCCTTTTGATTTGATCTGATCTATGTATGGTCTGAGGTAACTTGTTAGTATGTGTATGTTCTGGGTCATCATGCATCGTGAATATGAAATTGGGTCAATCAAATGAGAAAATATGGTGTGTTAAGGAATTCCCGCCAAGTACAAGATGGCCCAAAAGGCCACGAAAACTCACATAGGCCGGCCCACGCCCACTAGACAGCAACGGCCGGCCCACAACGACCCACTCTCCACGCCCCAAGCGACCCGACCGACTCCCGTCGCCCGTCGGCCTTCTCCACCTCCAAGCAGGAGCGAGCAGCCATGGACGAGTGGGTTCGCCAAGCCGAGGTGTGGGTGCGCCAAGCAGAGAGCTGGATCCGCCAGCAGCCCCCGGAGCAGATCTATGTCGCGGCCGCAGTGGTTGCGCTCACAATCCTGCTTCTTATCGTAGGTACGTGCGCTGCCAACTCAAAACCTAGACCTCTTCTCAAATTCCCTGCATCCTTGAGTACGCAAGTATTGTGCTGCCAACGCCTACGGATTCTTATGTGGCCCAGTAGTCATGAAATAGTTGTGTTCAGTTTTGCGGCAGGGGACTGCTTGGGGTTGGGATCCATGGACATTCTCGCCCCCGCCAGAGTTGTTACTGGTTAAGTTCTCGATTTCTTTCATTTCATTCACTGGACCTGGAGAATAAACTAGTTGTGGATCTGGAATTGCATATTTAGCTCTAGTGTGCTATCTGATTGAATTAAGCAACTATAGGAGAGCAAAGGTTACCTAATTTATGCACGAGGGGAGAAACAATATCATTTATAGCTGTATAAATTAGTCAGTCTGTGGAGTTTGTGAACATTTGTTAGTTTTGCAAATTTTAGTTGTGCTCAGAAAGGAAGCATGTGGTGGAATTTTTAGCATTCAGACTCTGAGGTGTCATTGTGCCACAAGTTCCAAGATTTCAACAGGGCAATTAATCAATTATGATGTAGTGCTATCGTTTAAATAATTTAATATTATGCCCATGTTTTTATTAACAATAGTAGGTGTGCATTGTAAATTGTTCCAGCTCTAAGATGGTTTAGTATTGTTTACAGTTCTTTAACATGAGGTGTCTGATGATGGCATGCTTTCGATATGAAGTGAAGAAGGGTTTTGCTTTTTGTTCATTTAGATACCTTATGATCTAATATACATGAGGTGTCATGTGTTGTGCTCTACATATTATCTGTTTCCACCATGTTGCTTGTCAAGATCTATGCTTTAACACACAACTCATTACATTAGAGTGGTGAGTGCTAAGCAATTACTTTGTCTGCCTTTCTATTTCCACAGCATCTTGTCTGAAATCCTCAAAGCCAAATACTATAGTGCTATCCGGGCTTAGTGGCAGTGGCAAAACTACTATTTTCTACCAGGTAACTGCTGTTCTTTTTGTCTATGGGGTGTAGGGTTTTAACATGTGAAGGATAAGGTTGTAGTATCTAGTTTGCAAAATAATCTTGTCTGAACGTCATTTTGTGCATTAAATTCTAGCAGGACATCTCTTTCTTATGTGGTTGGATTTTGTTTTTACATATAGTATAGTTGGTTTGGTTTGATTTGACTATGCTCATATCTGATTCTAGAAGCACTTCTTTGCGATACCATTAAAAATCAGGATTATATATTTTTATTCCTTTTGTCGATTAGACCATTTGGTATTCATATCAATACCGTTGTAACAGGTAGGTGGGTTGTACTATCTTTTATTTATCTGCTAATTGCCTAATTCTGTGTCTGCTTGTCAGCTTCGGGATGGATCATCACATCAAGGTACTGTGACTTCAATGGAAGAAAACAATGACACATTTGTGCTGCATTCAGAGCAAGAAAGGGTAAGAAACTTGTAGAGTTAATTCCTCTTAGACATATTGAGACAGAGATAAAATGGATTAGCATAGTCTTTTATGAAGAAACATGCATTTCTTGACTGCAACATTTTTGCTAAGCCTTCTTCCTATTGCCCTTTTCAGAAAGGCAGAGTAAAACCTGTGCATGTTGTTGATGTCCCTGGCCATTCAAGGCTCAAGTCCAAGCTTGATGAAGTCCTGCCTAAAGCAGCTGGGGTGGTTTTTGTTGTTGATGCTCAAGATTTCTTGTCTAGCATGCAAGCTGCTGCAGAGTAATTTTTGTGCCCTCTTTTTAGTATATCAAATAACTTTGGTGTCTATATCATCTATTTTTACTTGCTTTTGTGCTGGATTGAAATTAGCAGTGTGATTGTGAGCTTTCTTCATATCCCAAGATTGCAGAAATTATTGTTTTGATTAATTTCTTATTGTAGTTACCATTGTGTGATAGCAGCCTTCTCCATATTCTCAACATTTCATAACAATTGCTCTGTTTTATCATTGATTAATTTTATTAAAATTGCAGAAAATTACTCTGTTTGACATTTGTTAATGCTGTCAACATTGCATAACAATACCATCCTTTTGCAGGTACCTGTATGACATTCTGACAAAGGCAACTGTAGTGAAGAAAAAGGTTCCTGTGCTTATATTCTGCAACAAGACAGATAAAGTTACAGCCCACTCGAAGGAATTCATCAAGAAGCAGTTGGAGAAAGAATTGTAAGGACATCTCTCAAGTCCCAACATTTATCGTACTTGCATAATTAGTGTTAGAATGACTCAACTCTGTAGTGCATGCTGCATAAATGCTGTGGTCGGTCATGTGACTTCTTTCTAGATCTGATGTGTAATCAGAAAGTATCCATTGCAATAACATTTACATAATATTAAGCTGCAAAAATAAATAGAATTTATTTGTGTTTGGGAGTGGTTTTAGTTATTGTACTGAATATCCTTATCTGATCCCAAACCCATCTATAGCCCCATTATAGAAACCCATACATAGCCACCACCTTTAAGGGAGGATGCAGAAAACATGTTCACCAGTCCAAGTGTGTGAAATAGCAGATTCACAAGGTTTCTAATGCCCTTCTCTTTTTAACCATGTTTGTAGGAACAAGCTCAGGGAATCTAGGACCGCCATATCTTCAGCTGACATCTCTGATGAAGTCCAGCTCGGGGTCCCTGGAGAGGCTTTCAACTTCAGCCAGTGCCAGAACAAGGTGGCTGTTGCGGAGGGTGCCGGTTCCGTTGGTAATGTTTCGGCTGTGGAGCAATTCATCCGCGAGCATGTTAAGGCGTAGGTGGTTGTTATTATCGTTCTCAAGGCAGCAAATGTTTCAGTGTTGATTGATGAGGTAAGATGTGCATTGCATCAATGTGGTTACCCTTCATGCATATATATACCTCCGTTTGGGTCCAATGACGTTGATTTGCTTAGAGGCGCAGTCATATTCCGCACTGCTTAAGCTGATCCTTGTTATAGGTACAGAGGCATTACATGACTCCTGGCAGCCATTAGATATGAATAGATCCTGTCAAAAACTGTCTATGTCCATGGTTGTTTTGCTCCATGATGAGTTGTATATTTCCCTGATTTTTCACAACGTCTCGGTTTTAAATTCTTTTTTATAGTTGCAACATGCAGAAGTCGATGCAGCTCCACCGTGGAGCACACCTGTTGCATAGTTTTTATACTGGTTCGTGAATTAAAAAATTTAGTTTTGATTGCACCCTGTTCTTTCAATTAAAAACCTTGATTGCAGCACGCATGCAGTCAAGTGCTCGTCATGGGAGATGAAGCTAAACATGGGATACGCTGTGGCTACTCTGTTTTGAGACAACGTATACGTTACTACGATCTTGTTGCCAAATTAAATCATGCGACAACAACAGCACCGAATCAAAGCTTCCACGTTCCACAGCGTGCTTCTATCTACATCTACGGCGAGAGGCTTCCCAAAGGCCAAAATTGTGGTGATCAAGCTGTCTCCGGGAGTTTATTTGCTTGCAGTAGCCGGCTGATATGTAGGTACAATGCAAGTTGGATCGCCGCCAGTGATACGTCCTGTTCATGTAGTATCGTTTTTTTCATGGAAACGAATTAATAGATAGAATTGGTCGGGCAGCCTGCCTCTGTTAATGAAAAATTACCGTTTCTGAAATTGCTCATATGGACGTGTAAAGTTTTTAGAAAACGAATTCGAACATATGAAGAATCTGTGACCAAATGTTTCTGACTTTTGTAAGAGTCTACAAGTTAAGTTTTTGTACCATGTATCTCCGTGACATTCAATTTTGGTGCTTCAAAAGAGTCTCCAAATAGTAATTGCAACAAGATGGTTCTTTCTAACGCGTCGTACCTGTAGTCACAAATAAGTATTCTTTGGGAGTAAGACAAATCCACTGAGAATATAATTTTATATATCAATAGTAATAAACATATATTATTTTTGGTCAAAGCATCACTTATTTGTGACCGGAGGGAGCTAGCAAATAAAGGCTGTAGCTGAGGTATGCTTGGCAGATGCCTCTACTCTTCTGGCTTGACCACAGATTTGATTTCTTTGCCTCTAAGCATTACATTGTTCGATCTTGCTGCCACCAAGCGTGCGTGGGAGTTGGCAGCACACACACAACACTCTCTCTGACATTTCTCCAAAAAAAAAAAAAAAAAAAAACACTCTCTCTGACATGCTAGGTGGTCACAAAAAACCGACGACATATTCTGGAGACAATGGCAACCAGGCACTTATAGCGTCATTAATTAAACGGCCTCAAGATAAGCTAGATTGCGTCAGTTGAAAGTTGGGGAGATCGATTTCCTAGGCTTTGAATTACGAGCGTCGATCCTCACGCAGTGATGACTTGTACATTTGTTAAGTTAGTTGGGCTGATAAGGCCAGTTTCAATGGGCATTTCATCATACGGTTTCCAATACATTTATTTTTTAGAAATAGTGTACAAGAGTTTTATGGGGATGAAACTCTCTCTGCTTTCATAAAACTCTTATCACCTCTCTCTTCATTAATACGGTATTACATCAGCATATTTAACGCTATGAAACTCTGATGAAACCTCCACTGAGACTGGCTTAATGAAGCTGTTTACTTGTGAAAATGAAAATCCTCGGCAGACTCGGCTTCCGATCCATACCACGCAACCGCCATCAATCTGTCGATGCATCCATGAAGTATCCAAGCATATAACCGTGTTCCAATGTACAACGACGATCTGTTGAGTGTTGACTAATTAATCCGTTCAAAGCTACATAGCGTGGCGTGGTGTGCTGCCATGTATATATGGTAGGAACAGTCTCGCAAAAAAAAAAGTATAGTAGGAACAAATCTTTCTCTGATAATATGGTGGCATGCATGTGTGTGCATGCGCGTGTAAGCTGAGTAGCTGACAGTTCAGAGTTTGGTGTGATAACTACAGTTGAATTCTGGCTCACTTCTGAGCCTTTGGTTTTGGTCACACAGTCCAAAAACAACGCATTGAAGAATTCTCTTCTATCAGAATTCGAAGAAAGAACCCCGGCTCGCGTTCCTGGGCGTTCAAATTCACCACTTCCGTTCCTAGGTACATCTCTGTACGGATCCGGCCCTCGTCCATCGATCACGACGCGACGATCAGTCAAATTAGGAGTTTAGGACAAGTCTCCTGCGTGCGCGCCTCCATCGCTGTACTAATACCAGCTGCCATGACGAGTTTTCATTCAGTGTTCATGCGGAGTGGATGAGTTAACTTGTCCATGTCTTCAATTTGAGATGTACCAAGGCGGAGTGGATGAGTTTATAAGTTGATCAAAATGTCAAATTAAGACAAGTCTCCTGCGTGCGCGCCTCACATATATTAGTAGTAATACTAGTAGTCGTCATCGTGGTCGTCTAGTACTAAGTATGTTTCAAATTATAGTTCGTTTGACTTTTTTAATCTCAACAAGTCTGACTACTTATTTTATTCAAAAAATTATGTAAAATATCACTTTTTTTTGTTGTGACATGCTTTATTAATAAAAAGGTCTTTAAAAATAACTTAAATTTAACTATGTTTGTACAAAATTTTTTGAATAAGTCGGTGGTCAAACTTAAGGTTGAAAAAATAAAACAAACTATAATTGAGAACTGAGAGAGTAGCTGACGTGACGAGTTTCTTTTTTGCCAATTAATGCATGCATTATATTAATTGAAAACAAGGTCTCTCGATCGTCATCTCGACTACTAGTAGTATCCTTCAGTGTTCATGCCGATCGAGTGCTTGGATGAGTTAAGTTGTCGATGTCTTCAATTTATCCGTCTGGGAAAAAAAAATCCGTCTGGGAGGCGAGGGGGTGGGGATGTCTTCAATTTGGAATTGAGTTTAGTTAACTTCGTAGTATTACATTAATTGATTCGTTGTCCAAAGTCCACGCATATAGTCAATTTAAAGTCGTCGTTTCTTTTTTTTTTCTTTTTTTCTTTTTACAATGAAACACATTATATATTGATTAACAGCAACTTGCGGTTAGGACAATTACATCGTTAATGGTTACATTTTGGAGTGCCATTAAGATAGGACACTCAAGATCATGGTATGCACATGCACAAATACTATTGAAACTAATCTGATTAAGCTGAAAGGTGACAAATGCTTGTTTAGCAAGCGAATCAGCCATTTGATTTTGCCTTCTATTCACTCTTCTAATTGAAATGGATGAGTCTTGAATGGAGGTGTTAATAATCTGAGTAAGTGGCTTGATCCTTCAGTCCAGTGGGTGTTCAAGGTCTGATCTATTCAGGAAATGGACTAATTGTTGATTGTCATTGAGGATGATACCTTGCTGGATCTGCAGAGAGTATAACATTTTTGTTGCTAACGCCATGGCAGCCGCTATAGTATATAGGACTATATCCATAATATCATGTCCTTGTTGCAATTGCACAGTTACTTTGCCCAAAAAAAAAAAGTAACTCTATATACTCCCTCCGTATCGGATTTAGAAGTCGTTCAGGACAGCGATACGGTCTCCAAAATACAACTTTGACCTCTTGTTTTTATAAAAATATTTATGAAAAAAATGATATATGTATACTTTTATGAATGTATTTTTCAAGGCAAATCTACTCATATAATTTCCACATTTACAAACTCGGTAATTTAAAAGTTATTGATGATTTATATTTCTAATATTTGACCCAAACCTCGTCTATAACGACTTCTAAATCCGATACAGAGGGAGTACTACTTACGTACACTAGCAGTTAACCGTATTATATACTATACATGTTTTGGTGGTTTGATGGTTGGAGATGCAGCCATGGCATGCTATTCGTGGCTTGCCATGTCATGCGCTCAAGCTAACGCGTGGAAAGCAGCCATCGGTAAAATTTTCAGCAGGCCGGGCGGCCGCCGGCTAACTGCTCTTGTTTAGTCACAATATAAAATGCAAGCCACTTACAGGATCGGAACAGGAGTACGTCAGTTTCGATTTCGAAGCAAGTTCCATTGATTTGATCGGATTTATATATATGCAATAATTTCAACCAACAGCGCATAGGAGTATGCATGTCATCAGCGCTACCAGTAATTAAGCATTATTACCACGTACAGTGCCGAAACTGCCAGTGCCATGGCGTATGGCGTCACCTGCTTGCGCACGCACACATCCTGACTTTTTCACAGGGCGGCAGTAAATCATGACATGGGAGAATGGACGCAAATAAAACAGCTGATTAATAAGGTAGCAAACTCCCTGCTACTACTGCTACCAATATGCAGCGGGGTGATGCAAATTCGCATGCTTCGACATGCCTGGTAAAATTAAAGCTCGCAGTACGACGTGGCATACGTTTTGACAGTGTGATGCCTGGATGCACCGATGATTGGTGAAGCAAATAACGCCCCTAAGGGCGAATTCAAAGAAATGCTTTGGTGGGTTATGGGGGCTGTGGGGTGGGCACTGTGGAAAACCAGGAATGATCTGATCTTCTCTAACATTGTGATCAAATCGCCCAAACAGTGGCTTACAAGGCGCTGGGATTGCTCAAACAATGGCTCCCACCGGAGAAAAAGGCAAGGTCACAGAAGGAGGGATGGATCGCAAAGAAGGAGGGAGCGTCAAGATGGTGATCTGCCCTTGAAGCAAGCTGAGCCATATTCGAAGTACAGGGGTTGGAAAAGAAGACCGTCGTAAGCAGGAAAAAAGCGCGGAGAGCTTTCTGTCTGTCTAGTTTTTTTTTTTTTTGAAACGAATCAGCAGGAGAGCTGCCGATTATATTAATAAAGAAGAAGGCCCAGATAGGGCAAACAACAACCCTTCAACAGTTTACAACTGAAAACCAACTAGGCTCAGACAACTCTAACAACACGGCGACCTGCATACAACAGGAGCAAACAAACGAGACACCCCAACGAAGATAAACAACTAACTTAAGTGCAAGGAGACCTCCGCTATCATGTCCCAAAAAGCACGGCCCTTTAAACCCATCAATGGCTTAAGAAGGTCCGGCAGCAACAGTTGTTGCAGGCGGTCTGCATAGTCTTCAATCGTGCTCTCGTTGAGTTTCCCATCATTCCCAACAATGCCCAAATCTTTTAACACATCGCGCTGTGCAAGGCGGGCACTTCGACGAAGTGATGATCTGTCATAGGACTTGCGTCGACGTCGTGTTGTTGTGGTCGATGATGAGGACGGACACATAGTGGGGCAAAGATCTTCACCCTTCGAAACAATTGTCACTGAAGAAGGCACAATCAATGGATCCTCTGTTAATGCTGGCTCTTCCACCTTGACCTCAGCTGCAGATAGGGTAGAGGCATCTTCGATGGTGACAAGGATGATAGGGTTCTCAACTGTCACTTGTGCATCTGGAACAACTTTCTCATCATCAGATGCATCCTCCACTAGAACAACATCCTCAACAGAGGTGACAACATCCTCAACAGAGGTGACAACTTGCATCAACGTTTGCTTTTCCTGAGATTTTGGGGTTTCTACTTTGTCATCAAACATCCCTGTGTCCATCTCATTAACGATGGGATCCGTCTCTCTGTGAATCTCTACATGTGTGATCATTGTGGGCATCTCATCAGTGATGAAGTCTGTAGCCTTTGCTGAAATGCCCTCGCACACCAAAGAATCTGAAGGTGTGCAAGCCGTAACAAGAGAAGTGAGGACTGACAGTGTCGGAGCACGCCGAATAGGAGAACATGGTCCGAAGAGCTCAGCCATGTTGGGAATTGCAGTATGATCCTCCTGAGGATCTGCCCTCTCCAAATGGTTGCCCATATGTGCTAACCACAACTTGATGTTACAAATATCGTCTCTAAGAGGGCGCAAAACTTCCTCCAAATGAGTTGCAAACAGCTGCTGGAAATCTGAT
>JAKNSH010348422.1:0-10060 GCA_027790015.1 Cymbopogon flexuosus
CCCATTCATTTTGGTTTTTGGGGCGGGCGGTACGGTGCACATGAGTAATGCGCGGCCTGATGAACGCAAAATGCATGCAAAATAAACCAACGGGCGCGACGGGCAACCTTTTTTCTGCCTTTGGTTGCCCATGCATTCCTCTTTGCCGTCGGTCGTCGTTTTGTGCTGCTTGTGCATGCAGCTCATCTTTTTCACCACCGTTTTTAGCGGATGATGAATGTGATAGCACTATCGACGACGGGTCGGTGCGCGCGAGGCTTGCAATTGCAAGTTGCCATTATAATATACCTATTATTATACGAGTGTGTATGCACTTTGGATACGAGAGAACGAACGGGAATAGAACGCAGGGAGGGAGGGAATTGGTCTCCTCGTCGATATGCTATCGCCGACGGTGCAGGCAGATACAAAGTACACACGCAGGCGCGTACTTGCAACATCATATCGACCGATCGAGGAAGGTTCGTGTGTACCAGCTGCCCGTGTGTGTGAACGAACGGACACGAACACGATCATCAGACATCAGATGGCTAGTCCGGAACGCGTCGCGCCGTATACCAACCAACATTCCCCGCCACCTCGGCGCGGCCGGAGCTCGCTCGCAGCTGCCGAAAATACGGCGCGCGCGTCGTGCCCAGCGTCCGGAGGCGCCGACGCTTTCTTTGCTTGGGTTTGGATTGGATCTCCGTACGTGATTTTGCTGCTCGCGCGCAGGGCCGCAGCGCCGTTTGCTTCGTTGCCAAGGTAAGGGAGCTCAGCGCAGCGCACTTTGCCTTTGGCTGGCACTCGGGAAAATAAAGGCAGGCAGCGGGCAAGGTGCATGTATGGCTGCGCGCGTGCCACCACCACCACCACAACCACAAGTGAGTGTTCCGCCGCGCCGATCGATGATGGAGTGGAGCTATACCACCACCAACGGAAACGGTTCGGGACCGCGCACGCCGCACGCAAAATTTCCCGCCCGACACTTGGCGCGCCCCAGTCGCCATCACAAAATTAAAGCGTGTTCCTCCTCGTACATTTGGCTAGCCTTTTTTTTTGTTTGGTCACCCGATCAATTTATTTGCTAGTAGCTATAGCCAAATAAAGGGTACTTGTGCCTTTACTAATTTTTTTCCCCATCCTCCTCCTTGGTCGTGTCGTGATGGCATGCATCCATGTGCACGCCCATTCCTCCGCACAAAATGGCGCGCGCGGCGGCGGCCATGCATGGCTCGGATCGGAGGCCCCAGAAGCCAGACAGAATATGTGCGCTAGCTAAGCTGCTGCCGTTTGCAGCTGCGCCGGCCGAACTAGTGAAAAAGCAGCAGCACCCATCACCACCAGAAAGGCAAACAATTATTCAGAGCGCCATATAATGCGAATGAACTGGCCGGTGGCCACGAACCCCATCCATCTGTGCATCTGCTCATCGACCCTCTCCCTTTTCTTGTTGCTGCCCTTCCTTCTGTCCGAAAACGACGCGTCGATGCGTCTCATGCGCTATTTACCGATTCCCCGTATCATATCATTCATTCGGTTACGGTGTTGTTCATCTCTTGGCTTATTTGTGGCCGGGGAGGGAGGGGCGCGGCGAGCGCTGGGCGGGAAGGAAGGCAGCGACGTTTACCAGATTCGTTCGGCATGCATCAGCCGGTGTGGCCTTATTTTGGACCCAGAAATAATCCAGAATCATATATAGAGCTCCATCACACAGTCTGTTGGAGAAATCAGATCAAAAGCGGCTACATAGGTATAGGCGCAGGCAGGCATATCGCGATCGAGAACGAGCTAGAGACAAAATTTGTCCCCACGTACCAGCAAGCTAAGCAAGCAAGTGCACCTGCTTCCTTATATAGGTACCGTCCAACTAACAGATACAACCACCTACAACCTTTGCAAGACGACACGTACGTCTATCGATCAGCAATGGCATTCCTTGTTAGCTAGCTTAGCTAGGACACGTATGTACAATTAAAGAATGGAGTTCATTTTGGTGCTATAGGTACTACACACCTTTCCAGCTCCATCATTCTACATATTCCAATAATTCCAACTCCATCCACATATACAATGCATCTGCAGCGATGTGTATATATGTATGTATGTATGTATCGCAATAGCTGTACGTAGCTAGGGGGTGGTTGCAACTTTGGTGTCACTGATAGCTGTCAAACCTACCCTACTCACATACACACACGCCAACGGCAAGGAAGAAGGAAGGAGGTTAGGAAGGCACTGCACGGTCCTCTTTCTCACCTAATCACCCCCAGAGGGTCAACTAGCTTAATTACACCACGCAATCATGCGCACACCCTAAACCAAAGTCAAGCTAGCTAATTTACACACCTCCCAAGCAATCATGCGCCTGCGCAGTTAAGCTTTCATTCTTTATTGCAGTATATATGTTGGGGACATGGACATATATCTGACCCTGCTTGTGTGTTTCAAGCCCTCTTTGATTTCACAGGAAGAATTCTAGATGATGGGCATCATATGCATATGTGTGGTGTGAATAATGCTGCACTTCCTAATATAAGAAACAAAAAAGAAAGAAAAAAGAAAACTAACCTACCCTAGCTAGTGTGTAATGGCAGTGAAAGCAAAGCAAAGCATTGACAGTATGTTTTGACGTGCTTGTCGGTTTGATACTTAGTCGTCGTCGTCGTCAGAAATTGCCCCGCACGTTACGCCGTCGTTAGTGGACCTAGCTAGTACATGTTACCATTATATATACAATACTAAATACGCTGCCACTGCCACCACTAGTTTCTCTATATTAGTGACTTTCGAATCGTGGGCAATATAATTATTATGTCGTGGGCAATATTAGATTATTTTTGTGACTTTAATTTCCAGCCAAAAAATAATCTAATATTTGAGATGATGTTGACAACAATCATGTTCATGTCCGTGCAACCGGAAGAAGGCGTGGCCACAGATGAAGCTTCTGCAGACCCTTTCGTCGGTTAAACAAGTCAGAAGTTCTTATAAAAAAAAAGTCAGAAGTTATTTTAGGAGTACTAGCCGTATCCTGTCGCTCACAAAAAACAAAAATCCGATCCTTACGCCTAAACAGGCGGCTAGCTGCACAAACCAGTGCTTTAAATTATACTCATACATGTCTACTAGCATCATTCAAAACATCTGGATGTATATTAATTCCGTGCGTGTCCTTTTGTGCTCTGGCACAAGCTCGGTTGGGAGATGCTAGACCATCAATCATCTTACAAGCAACACCTCAGAATGTGTCGCATTCTTGCGTGGTTCTTAAATTTCATATAATAATCATATATGATGTACATCGGCACATGTAGTTCAATGTATTTTCATGTTTGGTACAGGTCTCTCCACTAAAAAAATATAAAGAACCATAAAACTATTTCTTTTCTTTTTTTTGTCTTGTTTTTTTTTTTTGGAGAAAGAGATCTCGCTCAACTCTAACAAGCATTCCTGATTTCAGTTGTTTTCGTCTCGTTGGCGGCGGCGCAAACTCGATCGGCTGCTAGCTACCCATAGTGCTAGCTGCTGCCTACTTTGTTGACGAACAAAAGAGCTAGCAGCGGAATACTACAGACGGCGGCCGGCCGGAGGCTAGCTACCACTTTCATGCCATGATTGCACTGCATGTGCGAGCCAAAGAGAAGAAGATCATATCAAAAGCTAGTGATGTCGCCACTACCACGCACTATGGCTACACACGTACAGCTTTAATTTTTGAGTTTTTGCTCTGGAACTTACGTGGTACGGTTGCGGTTGGTCCTGCTGCGTTGCTTTTGTTTGCCCTGGCGGACCATGACAACCTGTGTGCTAGGCTAGCTGCTGACAGCCTCTGTTTGATAGCGTGGCCGTTGCCCCTGTTAGTACCTGCCACGCAAACATATAGCTTAACTGAAGTTGCCTTAACTAAAACAGGACTGCTGATGTGCTATTGCTGCCTTGATTATATCTTTCCATGCACGATCCAGCCGTAGTAGAGAGTTTTCCTTAAATTTTGACATCGAATGTGGGTGGGCTGGACAGGCTTGCAGTGTTGTGGAGACAAGCTTGCAGTAGAGTGGAGGGCCGGTGTGGTGTGTTCCTGCCTTGCAAACCCTGGCTGTGATGCTCGCAGCAGATTTTCGCAGCTGCAAACAGAAAATAAATAGATTTCTACTGTTTCTAAAACAGCTACAGCCGCAACCTACAAACGACAGCCAATACGTACGAATCCCTTCTGGTTGGGTTCAGCAACTGTGTTGTTGGGGGCAGCCTTGAAAATTGCTTTTATGCCGGGAAGGAATCTGGACATCTGGTAGCATGTACAAACAATAAGAGTTGGTTCAGAACTTGAGACATGTGGCAGTTTGGTCGCTGTGGTCTTTCTTCTATAGTACTATAGAATTAGACTAAGATTTCAGGAGTGTTTAGTTTCCAGACATCACACGCCAAGCCACAACTTTTGCAGTTCATATTTCCGCCAAAGTTGTGGCGCCCGATTTCGCCGCCATACATGTGCTGCCAGAAACCAAACAGCCCATACAGTACATGGCACGCCTTTATGTGAAATACTACAGCCACCCAATCGCTCTGGCGCCTCTTTTACTTCCATTTGTTTTGGATAAATATAATCTCTGTTTTTTTTAACAACAAAATATAATCTTTGGTACTATGGCTAAGCTTAAGACTGTTGTCGCTGCTCGAGATACGGAATCGCGATCGAAGCAAATGGGCCTAGCAGGAGTATTCGGCCCAGGTTAGGCTGGGCTTATAAAGCCACAGAAGGAGCTGCTACCATCCACCTTAAACAGGATTTGGCCCAAGTACGAATAGTTCACCAATGGATTCGGCCCATGTATGCGTGGCGGGTGTATGTTGAGATTTGGCGAGGATGACTTTGTCGTTTTTTACTTCGCGTTTAACCATCTAAATTATTTAAAAATTTTATGTTAATAATAAAATAAATCAATCAATATTAAAGTATCTCTAATAATAAAATAAGTCATAATAAAATAAATAATATTGCTACGGAGTCCAAAACAACAAACTCAATGAGACGGAGGGAGTACATCACACAAGGCTTAAATGAATGAAGTCAATCCTTCGTAGTTCCTAAACCTCTTGCTAGCCTTCCCTGCTCTTGATTCTTTCTCAAATTCCTTTCCAATTCCAGATCCGGCAGCTAATTCAGTCTCAGCATGCTTTTGGGGTGAAAGGGGAACAATTTGCAACGGAACACTGACTACTGGGATTCTCGTTGATGGAATTCTTTTTTTTTTTCTTTCCATGGGCAACTACTGCAGCTATATAGTGCAGAATGATGTTTTTCTAAAACGGGAGAGCTTAATTATATTAGAACAATGTTATTACAAACTGGACCTAAAGCAGCCGACACGCAGGTCGGAATGCCATAGCAATAAAAACATCAGAAAGTTGGCTCCTACCAAACTGACACAACTCATAGGCTACCTCGTTCGCACTCAGGTGAATTTGGATACTCTGAAATAATGACAAAGTTGAAGGATTTCATTGGCTTCTTCGATGATGTGGCAACATGTAGAACGATTTTCATAGGTCGTTCAAATAGCATAATGTCGCAAAGCAATCTAATTCCAGCAAGGGCAAGGGTATGTTTTAGACCCACCCAAGCAGAAGGCATTCTACTACTTCAGCCGATTTGCTTGTCACTTTGACCATCCAGAGAACAACACCTCGCTGGCATGGTTTCTTGCAGTGAAACCAAGCCCACATGACCAGAATGGGGATCAAAACCTGCATTCACGTTCAGTTTCATCCAGTCTAGGGTTGTGGCGACCAAATAACTTTTCTTTTTTATCACTTTGAGCTGCTAGGGAGGATCCTACATGGTCAGGGTACACACTACTTTCCCTTTTCCTTCGGCATCAAACTTATTGTTTGGGTTCATTGGAATGAGTTAGTTTTGAAGAAAACCACAGAGGCAGATATGAGGCTTTCACCTTTCCCAAATATAATATCATCTCTGAGATGACAAACCCTCCAGAAGAGGAACATCGGATTGGCTCTTGTTTCTTTGTTGGTGGAACAGATGTCACCAGCCACAAGCCTATACAACTAACCGAACCTCAAATGGAAATGAACAAACGGTTCATTTTGAATAAAGGATCACTCAGGGATTGTTTTCGAAGCAAGAATTCCACTATGGATAGTCCATTTCCCAACAAGAATCAGGTAAGTTTCATATGAGCTTCAGTCGGCTATATAGAAGTAGCAGCAATGCGTTCTTCATTTACTGAATTACAAACGACACATCTGCTAACAAACTATAGGGAATATATACACCAACGACCAATACAATTGCCAAATAACTTTCCGACTATGTATGTACACCAGAAATTGGCATAGTTACGTAATCTGGTACGGTGGAACAGCTATAATAATGGTATAAGTCTGCTTCACCTATGGTTCAAGAACTAAGACCCCCTGAGGACTGTACTGCAATGGAGTTCGGTGTGGTGGAGTGGCTGTAATATTACGCACCACCTATGGTTCTTAGGCGCTAAAACCGTTCTGGATAGAGCTCCAAGGGTTGGTAGGAATGCTGGTGCAAGCCTGAGCGGCGACCTTCAACACTGCTTCAGGAAGGATGCCAGCGTTGCAGATGTTTGCGAAGGATCGCATGTGCTTCATGCCATACTGTGCCAACGACCCACATTGCGCCTCAAAAGTACGAACCTGAAGCAAATGCAGAGGTTGGTTAGGCATGGCAAAATGCAAGAAGAACAAGCTACAAGCATAGTCAATAGAGGCTTACCATGGACTTGAGACAACTCCAATCATCAACCAGAGGTTCACCAGCTGCACGGACGGATTTCAGAACCCTTGGACCGTCCTCAGAGCCAAAGAGAAGGCTTCCAATGAGCTCAACACTGTTGTCAACATGAGACCGGTGGGCCATCACTTCAAGCAATTCCTTCCGAGCTTCATTTTTCTTGGATGAGCCATCAGCCAATTTCCGGTACTTCATGAGAGATAAAGAAGCCAAATCAGTTGGTTTGTTCATCGAAATGAATGCATAAATTATTGAAAAGAAATGAATGGAGTAAAGAGATCTTCTGAGAACAATCAAGATAACTAGCTTTCTCATGATTTACAAACCTTCTGCCAGAAGTAGACAAGATCAGCATCACGCTGATTAACGGGTTTTGAAAATGATGGCAATGAGTTATCTTCTACAAACGTGTTGCCATCGTTGGCAGGGTTTGTGCCAATATACGAAAACACTTTCTGAGCATTCAACTCCAATGAGCCATATTGCATCACATGGGAACCATAGCTGAATGTATCCTGAACTGCTGTCCTATCCTTGACCTGATCAACCAATAAATTATCATTAGGCATAGTGAAGCCTCGCTGGAAGGTAATGCTTAATAAATTCAAGTTTAAAACACTCACCAACTTGTACTGCTGCTTGAGAGATTCAGTTCGCAGATTGTGGAAATCACTGTCAACATTGAGAAATTTCAAATAAGCACTCTAAATGAGGAACAGTGGTAACTTTCTTCAAAGTTTAAACACATGAACCAAGAAATAAGATTATATGCACAGCTGACCTACCCCAATATTTTGATCATCAGATGTATAACAAAAAAACAGAGCACTACAAAAGAATTAATGAGTCTTGTTCTATGGTTATTATATTTGCAGCCTACACAAGGTCTAGAGGCTAGTAACTAATTACATGCATAGATTGAATTGAGCTGCACTGCTGCAGCAACAGAACGTGGTCTGCTGTAATCTGATCAATATCATAGTGTAGAGTGTGAGCTGGGAAGGGCAGCACAATAGCTGGTGAAGAATCATTTTACTAATATTTCATTTCTCCTCTAACCCATTAAGGAAACTGCGCATATTGAAATGTTTAGTTCATTATTTTTTAAAGAAGTTAAGTACAGAGCACATGGTCCAAAACAACTCCTATTAATAAATTTCTTGATAAGCATGTGCACCTAAAAGTAGAGCAATAACACATGCATATCCTTCAGCATCTAATTTTAATTAACAAAAACAGGGCAGTCAAGTTATCAGGAATAAGTACCATACCATACTAATTGGTTAATCATTCCCAGATAACAAATCCGTACGGTACCATGTTAACTAAATTAATGGTTTATCAAGTACTTTGTTAAGTAACTGATGTGAATGAAACCAATACAGACACAGATCCATGGTACTACATGTGAATTTGTTTGACAGGATCTGGACAATATTTCACAGTACTGAAATGCAATGAAGAAGACACGAAAAATCAAGTACCTGTCTTCCATCCAAGAAACACTATACAGGTCTCCCAGGCAAGTGTCATACTCCGGTGGAGGGCTCGGGTACTCGCCAGGGCAGTACGTCCCCCAGCTGCTCTCCTCTGCATTTGATGCGGTGGTCGCATACACATTGATGTCATCCGGCAGGAGGCCCTCAAAGATGCTCCCAGATTCGCATGCTTCAAGGTAAAAGACCTACAAAAGGTGAAAGAATACACATAAAACTCAAGCTATTGCTTCACCTATCACAACTCTGCAGACTAGAACTGAACAGGCAACTAATGATACCAGGCTTTTGTAGGTCCCAGCAGCATGCTTCTTCTTCAGGACATCTACGAGGTCATCACCGTAGAGATACGGATACGTAGGCATTCCTGATTTTTTTTACAGAAGAGTAAATAACTGTGCCTATTTTGGTCCTACATGCATGTACGCACTGATATTTTATTTAATGAAACATCTAATCTGAATTAAATCAATTACAATTAGTTGCGAATACTGACCAAGGACACCAGGACCTCCATGGTCACTGTAGAAAACAAAGATATGATCATTGGGGCCACTGTCCACAACCTTGCCGCTCCCACCTGTCAGAGCAGTTTTGTTGCCAAGCAGAACAGCGAAAAAATTGTCGACGTTGACCTCTCGCCCAGTGTAATCCTGCAGTGGGGAACAGATTAATTTGAGCCAAATGGATGGAAAATTGAGACTAAGAGTGCGTAAATATCAGTATTATAAAGATATTAACATTAGTATGTGCAAGTTTGAATTGTAATTAGGTTCTCCAAGGTTTATGGTCATAAAATTGCGGTGGACCAATCCAATTTTGTTTGTCATGACAAATAGGACAAAGACATCAGGATGATGGGAATATTTAAGCACTCTGTCATTTTCACTATAGTACTTGGTGCTATTGATATTTTCGGGGTTAAATACATTAATTATAATACTGTCATGATGTGACTTTTCTTTTTTACAACCGCTCCACTTAGCACTAGTAAGTTAATCTTGGAACATAGTGTAAACTTTACTCAAGGAATAAACATATGGATTACCTTTGGAACCCCAGCATAGACATCGCCACCCTGGGGATGGTTGATGATGACACCGGGCCTCGGATTCTCCACACTATGCGCAATGTCATCGTACATGAAGACAATGATGTTCTCGTCCTTGAGTCCTCCCTTCTTCATGATCTGGTACGCATGGCATATGTCCGCCTGCAAGTTCCAATCCCAAAAAGAGCTTGTATTAGCTTCAAACAAAAGATACTGTTATATTAGTAGTTAAGCTTTCTTTGTTAATAAAAACATAGGACTTGATATGGTTCATGCCTGAATCCTGTAAGCATAATCTTCTAGGTAATATAGAAGGGGAAAAGTAATATATGCTAGTAGTAGTAACTTGCAACATAAGCCAGGTGAATGATGCTCACACAATCAGACATCCAGCACATAGTAAGAACAATATCTTGATTCTTCCATTTAACATGAATAATTAAATTGTCATGTTTCTAGGCAGGTATAAAATATCAGCACTATATACTTGTCCTTATCAGTGGTTGCTGATCCCCGGTGGCTGGCCGGCTCCCCGCTACACTGGTGACACGTAGGCCCCCAAAAAGTCAGAGAAGTTTCATCACCTACCTGGCCTTCCAATTTCCCATCTCGACAAACTAGTAAGCCAGAACAAGAGAACCGAATCCAGCTCACAAGGCCGGCAAATGAGGTGGACCGAAACGGAAAAAATCTTCCTAGTATATTACTATTATTATATCGGGCGGTGCAGGTGGAATGGACAAA
>JAKNSH010348461.1:0-12433 GCA_027790015.1 Cymbopogon flexuosus
TGAACCTTTGAAAAATCATAAAAATTCATATAAAAATCATAAAATGTAAAATCTAATTTTTTTAGACTACATATGAGTAGATATACATAGTGATTATATAATATAGTATGCTTTAATACAATCTTTTGCAATAAAGATTCAAGCAGTATAAATAAAAAAAGAAAAAGACAAAATCTTTATAGCAAAAAATTTGTATTAAAGCATATCATATTATATATTCAGTGTGTAGATCTACTCATATGGAGTCCAACAAAATTATATTTTTCATTTTATGATTTTTCTATGAATTATTATGGTTTTTCAAAGGTTCAGCCGAAATAAATGAAAAAACAAAAAACAAAACCACGGTTACTGTAGCAAAACCTCTGCCGCTTAGCAAAACCGCCGATGGACCAAATCTGCACGGATTCAGAAGTTGAGGGACGCATTTTATCCGGTTTTAGAGTTGGGGACCAAAAGTAGACTTCCGCGAAAATTGAAGGACCGAGAGTAGACCTTTTCCTTATCCGTTTTGTCCTCTCACATGGGCTGTGCAATCCATACCTTCGGTCAGATTGTGTGGGCTTGTTGGGCGGCCTGTGATCTTATCCTTTGCAGCTTCTTCGCTTGTCAGACCACCTTTTTTTAATGTACTGTAATAATACTATAAGGCCACGTACAATGCATAGACTCCTACCAGAACGTTTAAAGGAAAACAAAAGAATTGCGCCTGTTATCTACAATGGAAAGACCAGCTTGCAGGCGCTTACCGGAACCAAATTAACCGAAAACATGCCAGGCCAGTACACAGGAGCCGGTCGAGCGCCGCTGCCGATGCCAGGCCGCAAGCGTCTGAACTTGTCCACGCTGCACTCCACGGTGGCAAGAAAATGATGCAACCACCTATAAGCGCGCGCCCAGCGCTGTACGTGCTCTAACAGTACAGTAGTAGAAGCTCTAGGATTGGCATAGGCAGAAACTTGTTATAGTATACTGTTTAAATTTAGTTATCCTTTAGCTTGTCACGTGCAACAGATCTATTTCATGATTTTTCAGTAACGGAAGTATTTTTGGTAAGACTGATCAGTCAAAATCGGGCTCTAAAAATAGTTTATGAGTCAAACCAATTAATTTCTAGATGTTTCTAAAATTATTATATTTAGAGGTGTTACACTTTTGCCGGACATTCATAGAAATAGAGGCATTTTTAGAAAATTAGAGGCATTTTTAGAAACGGGAAAAGTTCTAACCATCTCTAAAAATAAGTGGAGCACAACAGAATTCAAAACCTTTAAAAAATTAAGTAGAATAAAAACAAACTCTATAATAATATTCTAGTACTAGAATAGATCTAAAACTTTGTAGTTAACGACTTTACACAGTTTCAATTCATTTGGTGCATGAAAAATCTGTTCAAATTACTTTTAGACATTGAAATTCATTCTTTATGTTCCAAATGACCGTAGATAAAGATATAAACTAAAGTTGTAGTACTAGAAGGGATCTACAACTTTATAATCATTTGAAATCATTTAGAGAGAAAAAGTTTGGTTTAAGCATCACAATTTTTTTTTTAATTTTTTTCAAAGTACCTCGGTGGAAGAACTTAAAGATAAGTTGCAGCACTCAAAGTGATATAAAACTTTATAGTTTATAGTTGATTTATTTCAAATCTAAAATTTTGTTTTAACATTAATAATTTTGAAATTCACATTTTTTTGAATTTTTCAAAATATCCTAGATGGATAAATGTCCTAACTACTGTTCTAATACTCAAAGAGATGTAAAACTTTTAGTTCAACCTTTTTATTTGATTTTATTTGGACTCTCAAATATGTATTATAACATTCACTAAGTAGATACAAAAGAAGTGTATTTGTTATACTTTGATCCTTACGTAATATATACTTAGTGTAAAAGGGTTAACTAAGACACGCAATCCTTGTGTAAAGTGCTGCTAAGTTTAGAACAATATAACCTATATAAACCATCAACGTTATATGTTTAAAAAACAATCAACTTTAGATTAATTCCATTATGAAAACACGTGTGCTACAAGAAAATCGAGTGATAGATTGTACTCATGAGAGAAGTCCACACTATTACAATTTTACAACAAAGTTGGAAGTCGAGAGATGGACAATGAGCGAGGAAGAAGAATTGGTAAACAATTTGAGGATTGCTCATCGAGTTTTGTAGAGGCAATGCTACGTTACTCCATTTACCTACTAAAAGTAACAATTCAATGAGTAAAAATTCTCGGGTGCGCTCTATTCTTGCACAATAGTGTCATATGGATCATTTGCTCTTATATTTTGATTTATGGGTCCCTAAACTTTATATTACAATGTCATTTGGTTCTCTAATTCTCGAGTTGTGATATTTAATTCCTAACGCTTGTACGGTAGTGTCATCTAGATCCCCAAACTTGCACATGAACAAACAGATGTCGAAAATATGGAATGTAATCATGTGTTGATTGAGAAACTATTTGTATGCAAATTGATAGTAAGATATTCTAAAAAAAAGATAGTAAGATACTATGTTATGCACTGATACATTTTTAAAAACATGATTCACTAGAATGTTGCAGTGGCGTCTAATAGCTAGAGTGACCAACCTTAAGAGTTAGAGATGAAGCTCAAAACTCACTCTATTCATAATAAATTTAAATATTTGCTAAAGAAACGTTCTAACTGAAAGAAATAGTTTATAATAATTTCTTGTCCAAAGACTAAGACACTAGACACAGCCTAAGAGGCAATTCTAATAGTCACTAGTATGCCTAGCTGAATTGTGTATTGGTTTATAGTAAATGCCCAATGGACAACATTTTCGCCTTTTTACTTCCCAAACTGCATTCAGGCCCTCGTGTTTGTGTACGTGATCTGGTCTCAAAACCCATACTCATGGGAGTTAAAACAACTCCCATCCAGTGATGATGTATTAAGAGTTCAATTCAGTATGTATTGGATTAGATCCTTTGTATCTCGTGTATTTCTCGAACTCCAAGTTAAAGCAACTTGCATTAAGTGATGGTACAAAGTCTGGTTCCTATATATTTTAGATTTCGTTGCAACTCACGTGTATATTTGCTAATCCACGTAAAAGCAGGAAGCAATCTTTTTGAGTGATCCCTGATAAGTTTTTAGTCAATTTTGCTTAAATTTAAGTTGTGGGCGTCAATTTTTTGGTTTTGCCATCTATCGACATAGGATCAACGTGCAATTATATTAATTTCGTTATTATTATTATTGGACCACATATTTGAAAACAATTAAATTAGGTCAGATTGGACATTGGTCATCTTGTATTGGAGTTAAGTTAAACTTGATTTTTAAAAATTGTTACGTATTGGATTTGTTTTGTTTTGGATTTTACTACTGCCACGTCTCATATCCAGGATGCACGCACGAGGAGTGATGATTGAGCTGTCCCGTGTACGGCGCTGTAATTTTTGTTCCGGAAACATCCTCTACTCTGTCTCTCTGCTCACTCAGTCACTCCCCTGTCTAGTTGAGTTCCTCTCTGAGGCTAGAGCTAGACAGCTAGTAGTAGACCCTCTCTCAGATCCACCCCACCACGCAGACGATGTCGCCGCCGCCGCCGCCGCCGCAGGCGAACGGGGGGAAGGTGACCCCGAACCTGGCGATGGACGCCGAGGCGACGCGGATGCTCAACCTCACAGTGCTTCAGCGCCTGGACCCGGCCGTCGAGGACATCCTCATCACCGCCGCGCACGTCACGCTCTACGACTTCAACATCGACCTCAACCAGTGGGTGAGCCACCGATTCCCCGTATCCTCTCCACTCCTCTCCTCCACCCGCCATGGCTGTGATCCCGTCCGACCCTGATCTGATGCGGGGTTTGGTTTTTGAGCTGTGCAGAGCCGCAAGGACGTCGAGGGGTCCCTGTTCGTCGTCAAGAGGTGAGTCATGGGGATCTGGGAATCGAATCGAGGGTTCTACTATAGGGGGGGTATTTTTTAATGGAGCTTTGGGTGCGTCTGTGATCTAATTGCTTCTGGACCCTGTTGGATCGACTGTAGGAACTCCCAACCGAGGTTCCAGTTCATTGTCATGAACAGGCGCAACACTGGTACGCACATTGCAATCTGCACTGATTTGCTCGCTTGTTGCTTTGGTCGTTAGCTTGCGTGCTGGTTAGTACATTTTGTGCTTGTAGGATCCGTCGCAGGTGCATTGTGACCTTTAGGCTATGGAGTATATATGGATCATGATTAAACGCATCCTAAGAACTCGAAATGTTAAAGCGGACTAAATAATCTTGCTGCGATACAGAAATATAAGGTTTCGTTGATTGGCTGACTGCTGCAGCTTCTCGTATTATTGACTACATCGAATATTCCAACATTATGTTTTACAACCACTTGCGACGCTACCACTAACATGTACAAACAGGAAAGACGATAAAATGACTTTAATTTTTTTTAAATGGTCCATTTGAGGAACTTTTCCAATAACTACCACATATAGGCAGATAGTGGCGCATCAATTCCTTTTTAGCTAGTAGAAGTAAACATTCAGCACAGAAATGTGCACTGTTGGCAAAACCAAAGAAAAGGGTACTGGGATCTAGGTGCCTTGACCTTGAGTATAATCCTTAATTCTTTATGGGTTAGTACTTACCACCTCAGCTCTATTTCTTAGTTCTTTACTTTGTGCTGTTAAATTTGTACAATAGGAAAGGCGACAAAATGGCACTAGGGACAACAATGAATAGGGCAAGTAACTCTTTCCTTTTTAAAAATGTTGATCCATTTGAGAAACTTTTTAATAAGTACTACAGATACATGTGCATCAATTCCTTTCTTTTTTCGCAAGTAAATGTTAAAATTCAGCACAGAGATGTGTACTCTTGGAAAAACAAAAGAAAACAGTACTGGGATCTAGGTGCTTTGACCTTTGAGTAGCAGACTGCTGATATTCTTTAATCCAAACTCTATTTATTCGGCACGATAAAAGGAAGCTCTGTGATAATATTTAATTCTTTGTGTGTTAGTGCTTAGCGTCTCACCTTTTTTTCTTTCTAAGTTCTTCAATCTTTTTTTAAAGGAGTTTTACCTCAGCTTATAGAAAGCAACATAATACAACTATCTGCTGGGGTTACCAGCTACAAAAGAAACCAGCACGTTCACAAGCTAATACAGCGACATATGCTCATATCTCGATCACTTCAGTAGGAGCTACTACACTAGCCTAAGCTCTTCAATCTTCATATTGTGCTGTTAAAGTGGTACATTTAGAAGCAAACTGATCATTGTGCTAGATTCCTCATTTGAAAATCTTATTAGTGTCTTCTTAACAGATAATCTGGTGGAGGATCTATTAAGTGATTTTGAATACGAACTTCAGCCACCATATTTGTTGTACCGAAATGCTGCCCAAGAAGTAAATGGTATTTGGTTTTATAACCAACATGACTGTGAAGCTGTAGCAAGCCTTTTTGGAAGGTAAGGCTTCTCTCCTGCTTGTTCCACTTGTGCTGGTGGGTATAGAGCTATTATGTGTAATTAAAGCGAACTTTAACTCGAAAGGGGATAGACTGTTATTGTGCAACAAATGGATGGATCTTAAGTCGTATAGGGCTGAACAATGCCAACAAAAGGCAGTTTCTCTAGGTGAAGCTACAATGTGTATATAGAGGTTGTAGGACTGAACTTGGGATGGGGATATTTTGTAACTTCATAACTGAAAATTGATCACTACGCAGTTTTATAGTTTCATTTACTGCAATCTCATCTTAAGTCTTAAGCGTCTAAAAAACATTTCATGTGCATTTACTGATTTGTGAATAAGGTTATCCCCTCATTTAGAGGGAGTTAATACATTAGATATGTGAATCAAGAATAATGCATATGGTTATATGTTCAAGTTATCTGTTTTCCTCTGATCCTCATAGCAGGTGGTATGCCCATCTCAAAAGAAAACCAGAGGGTTTGAAAAGAAAATAAATGCGATTGCTAGGGTTTTTTACTAGTAAATGATGCTCATTTGATACATGAGGGTCAGAGTTATTATAGGGGACTCTGATATGACCTGTGTAGGTATGGAAACTTTCCCTTTGCTCAAATTTTTTCAATACATTTTCTTGCAGAATACTGAATGCTTATGCAAAAGTGCCTCCAAAACCAAAAGTGCCTATCACAAAAAGGTATTTTTGTTTAGTTTCTGGATCCACTGGGCAATATTTTCCCACGTCTAAGCTCTGTTGTGATCAATATATTAGATTCACCTATGTAATATCTTCTAATGTGCAACAGTGAGTTTGGAGAACTAGAGGCTGTTCCGACATCTGCTGCTATAGATGGCCCCCTTGAACCTTCGCTGTCATCCCCTGCTCTAGTTTCTGATGCACCTGAAGAATCACTGGTTAATTACTTCAACGTATGTTCTCTTCCAGCCTCGTGGAGCTCTGTTTCCTTATTATTATATGATGCCTTTCAGTTCATTTGATATGTTTTTGCAGTAGCTTAAGTTGTGGCCAGTAGTAATTATTCTTCATGTATCTGGAATCTCAAAAAGAAGGCCATTGCCTCATCCTGATTGATACATGTTTACCAGTATAAGTTGTGGCCGGTAGTTCATGTATCTGGAGTCTCAAAAAGAAGGGCATTGCCTCATCCTGATTGATACATGTTTACCAGTATAGTCATAGACTGCTTCTTGCTTGTCATGGTTGTATATAGTTTGGGCTATTATTTTATTTCTTCCATAGCATAATGCCTACTTACCTTTTGTTTTAAACAATCCACAGGCTGCTGCTAGCATTGGGAGTGTATCAAGTGCACAAATGGCTGCTAGAGCGCATCCACCGACTGAGTCTGTCGCATCTTCCCAAGTGCCGCTGATTGTTCCATCTGCTACTCCAACACATCAAATACCTCATCCTTTAGGGGGTTCATCAGCTCCACCACTTCCCCTCCATGACACAAATCCCCATGCCAGCCATTCTACAAATCTTCTAACACCAGCTTTCTTTGCACCCCCATCACCCTCTTCAACATCTGTGGCACCAACAGCTTCAGCCATAATGCCTACAGCACCACCTCTTCATCCAACTGGAACAGCTGCTCAACGTCCTCCATATGGCACTCCCTTGCTCCAACCTTTTCCTCCACCGTCTCCACCTCCTTCCCTGACCCCTGCGCACAACAGTGGACCTGTTATTTCGAGGGATAAAGTTAAGGATGCTCTCCAGAGACTTGTTCAGGTATGACTCGCATAAAACTGTGCAATTTAACAATATTTATTTGCTATATGATTCAACTCTTGTTGTGTCCAACAGAGTGACGAGTTCATCGATATGATATGTCGTGAGTTGCAAAACGCCCACATGTAGACTGCTCACTAGTCTGTATGGAGTTAATCTAAAGCCAACGATAGTCTGTGGAGCTGCTCGCCGCGACTAAGATTACCCCTTTTTGTTCTTGTGAGTTTTGTATGATCTATTTATTTATCTCTTAAAACTTGTGTATAGGTTGTCAATTGTAGAGTGCTTATAGCAGTGCTTGTAAGCATTTATCCTGTTGGTTTCCAAATAACTGTATTGTCATATAGTATTCATGTAACTGAGTACCAAGAATGTTAGATTCCGTGATGCCCGATCTGGGGCATCTGGATTTTGTAAAACAGGACTTGTGCAGAGAATTTAAATGCCATATTTTTCGTGTGATTTACCCTGGTGGTTGCTGTACATATTTTTTTTTTTTTGACAAGTAACGATAATAAATTAACTAGCAGCAATTTGCTGCTCTGATTGTTACATTGTGCAAGCTTACATCAGGTTGCTGTACATATTGGTTCCGACGGAATTTCATACACTTATCAGTTCGCACAGATGTAAAGCATGTGGCAGTCTCGCATGGCGCGAGCCATTGATGCTATTCTTTTGGCTCAGCTTCCATTTGGGCTCGGTGTCCGAACTTGTAAAGATAGCGGAGGACAGGGACCATCATTAGTGAAATGTCTAGAGTGATCTGACCAAGTTGTAAGTTCGGATGGCTCATGTCTAAATTGCTGTTCTTGTTAAAGGCCTTGATTAGATCTTCAAATTCATCTCCTAAATTCACTATAAAAAAGAAGATTTCCCATCACATTAAAATGCCGGCAAATATATGGAGTATTAAATGTAGATAAAATTAAAAATTAATTGCACAGTTTTATTGTACTTTGCGAGACGAACATTTTAAGCCTAGTTAGTTAAAGTTTGAACAATTTTTATCGAATACAAACAAAATGCTATAGAAATTCTGAAACAGTGTTTCTGGCGCCAATTCCGGCATCTAAACGAAGCCAAAGTATGTATAGTATCCTGTAAACTGCACAATTCTTCTGCATACTATTTACAACTTTACAAGTGTCACGGTGAACTGTCAACGATTTCGATAGCTCCCTTTTCATTGCCGGCGCTCTACCATTTCATAGCATTCACCGGAATGTCAACATGATCAGGAACCCCAGGAGCGCCGCCGCTCCGACGCCGGAGCAGCAGAGGTCGATGATGCCTTCCCGCCTAGCCTTCCTCTCCTTCCTGTCCGCCCTCCCCTTCACGAACTCTCGGTACCGCGTCTTGGCCTCCTCTTCAGCGCCACGTCCCCGCCTGGCGCCGGCCATGGCCGCGGCCACAACGGCCAGCCCATCCCGTCCACTGACGCCGCCCTCGGCGTCCTCCATGCCCAGGCTGGCCTCCCTGACGTGCCCGTACCGCTCGTCGCACGTCACGGCGGCGTCCAGCACCACGCCACCGCCGAGCACGAGCGCGAACCGCACCACCGTCTCCCCCGTCAGCCACCGCCGGTCCACGGACACGGGGCGCCGGCTTGACGCGTTCACGGCGCGGCCGGAGTCTGGGTCGATCAGCACCCAGCTGAGCTCGAGCTCCGCGGGGAGGATGGGTGCCAATGGCGCCGTGAAGCCCTCCTGCGTGAGCGCGTCGATGCGGAATGGCGCGCCCAGGAACCAGGCCGACGACGCGTCGGTCTCCACCGCGCGGGACATGATGCAGGCGCCACCCTGGCGGAGGTCGACGGCGGAGACGAGGCGCGTGGGCAGCTGCAGGCCGCTGAGCTGGCCGGCGCCGGCGGGCGTCGGTGGCTGTGGCAGTGCTGCCAGCGACGGCACGGCGGGGAACGGGAACGCGTCGGCGAAGAGGCGCCGGTGGTGGACCTTGGCGCCGGTGTCGTCGGCGGCGTCGCGGAGCGAGGGCCAGAGCGCGAGGCAGAGCGCGCGCCAGTTGGCCGGGTCGTTGGCGAGGTCTTGGAAGGCGGTGGACGTGCAGCCGAGCGCGGCCAGCGACGCGCCGTCGAGGCGGCGGAGCACGAAGGACAGGACGTCCGCGGGCAGGTCCTCGATGGACGTCGCGCTCTCGGCGCCGCCGTCGGCCCCCGCGAACGCCGAGCAACACCGATCGTCGCCGTCGATGATCGCCATGGATCAGAGTCTGGTAGCAACGGAAGTAGACAAGTAGTCGAGGTCGACCGATGACCGAATCCGTCGAGTGTTTGTTGAGATATATATATACTTCTCGAGATGCGTTTGTGTGACGAGTGATTAGAGTAGGGTAAGTGGTCGCTGTCGGAACACGACGGTTTCGTGTTCGTCGTGTTGAACTGTTGATGATGATAACGGGAGGCTGCCGAGATGAGAAGCCACGGCCGGAGCAGCAGCGGAGGCCAAGTCCAAGTCGGCGAGTCCTAATCCCATGGCGTTTTTGGTCAAAAGCCACGGAGGGATGGACGGACGTGTAATCTGCTTTGACTGACGCGTCACCGTCATCCAAATCCAAGGGGACCGGCTGCAGGCTGCTGCGCCTGTCTCCTCCTGGAAATGCAAAAGGAAAACCCCGGCAAGCCGGCATGGCGGCCGCCGGCCGGCGTACGTGCAGCGCAGGCAGGTTGTGCGGAAACTGAATTCTGGTGGTGGTGAAGCGTTCACCGTACGCCGGGGTTGGACCCTTAGTTCTGGAGTTCTAGAGTATACTGCACGGCACGGCGACGGATAAGGCCGGGGCGTACTACTACTACTACGTGTGCCGTGCGCCTCGGTGTACCGCGTGCGTGCGCACAGGCCGATGGTGCTAGTACGTACTGCTCTGTCCCAATTTTTGTGCTCTCTCAGTCACGCTCCCCGAGCGACAATAATAGTGGGACGGAGGTGGTACGTGACACGTGAGGCTGTCTTCTGGAGAACGTGTGGCACGTGACGTTTCCGGCCTCGTTTAGTTGTCACTACAAAGTTGACACTTTATACTGTAGTGGTACTGTAGTATTTCGTTTGTATTTGATAAAAATTTTTTAAATATTGACTAATTAGACTCAAAATGTTCGTCTCGCAAAGTACAACCAAACTGTGTAATTAGTTTTTGATTTCATCTATATTTAATACTCTATGTTATGTACCGGTATTTTGACGTGACTGAGAATCTCTTTTTTACATAGTAAATTTGGTGCTAAATTCTGACAACTGAATAAAGCCCCATTTTTCTCCCACGTGTGCTTCTGGTCAAGCTCAGGTCTTCCTCGTACCGTGTCAAGGCACACGATGACTGTGTCAATGGGTTTCAGATTCAGAGTTTTTTTTGGAAATGACCTTGTTGATCGAATCATTTGTAGTTCTCGACAATGTATGAAAACTTCGTAGTTCTTTGCCATTTTGGAACTGCAGAAGATTTGCTACACCTTTTTCCATTGTCCTTTTTGCTCTGTTTGTTCCTAGGATACTCTAGGTTTCGCCTATCTAATTCAAGATGATCTCCTAAATACGCTGTCAGCTTTCAAATTTCATATACAGAAACCTTTATTCATGGAGATTATCATGTGTATGTGCCGGGCTATCTGGATAGCTCCTACTGATAACATTTTCAGGGGCTTTCAACACTTCCTGCCAACCTGCAAGCCCTGGCGAGACGGCTTTGTGTAATCTTTATGATTTTCTTTCTTTCCTTCTTTGTTTTGTACTTTGCTTTAAATTTTAATAAAGCGCGGTAGGGGAATCCCCCTCCTGTTTTCCTAAAAAAAAATATAAAACTTCATAGCTGAATCTTCTTCAGATTATTAATTAGGCCCCTAAATGTTAAGCAAAAGACTCGTATAAGTTAATATTTTCATTTCAAATTATAAGTCATTTCAATTTTCTTGGAGTCAAAGCATCTCAATTGACCATGTTGGTCGCCGTGCTAGTTGGAGAGTCAAAGTACCTCAAATGTAATTTAGACAGTAAAATTACAAAGTAAAATGTTTTTCTGCTGTTCAGTACCACCTGCAGCAGAAAAAATCCGTGGGAATGTGCGCTCAAGGTGGCTGTCTAACCAGCCATGGACAAGGTGAGTAGCAATTGCGTGTAGAAGGGAGATGGAGCATTTTCCTCCTGTTCTGTATCGAGCCCCAAGCCATGCGCCTGCGTCCTCATTGTAGGTGAGAGAAGGGGCGGGGTTGCGTCATCCACACCATCTAAGCAGAAGGGGCAGGGCCTCACACTGTCCAATCTGGCCGCGGTGTAGTGGGTCTCTAACAAAGAGGCTAGATCTTGTGATCGAGTGGGGCCTTGTTGCTTGGTCGTGTCTCGTGTTGAGCTCGTGACAAGCAACCGTCAGGAACATGGAGGAAAGGGAGAGCAAGAATCGTTTACTTTTGTGAACGGTCCGTAAGCTTATACATCACTTAATTTATCTCTGACATCTAGATAGATCGGTTTGTGAGTTGTGTCACAATGTATATAGATGACTTTGTGTGGCTTAAAGTTATGTCAGCCTATGGATGACTATGGGTGGCTTATAGGCATCTACAAGTTTTTTGTAAATTAAAACTTACACCTAAGTCTTGTTTTTATGCGCATGTATACATCTCAAACCACAAGCCCTAAATATGTTTATGATGCTTTCAAAGTTGTTGGAAGAAAAATAAAAACACCCTCCTTCAACAATTACCTTTTCTTTGTTCCAATCCCCCATATATCCCACCTAATGCATGATTTTTGTGATCTTCGTTATCTTCAAATCATACAATCACCTTCACAAACACCTCACCACACACCCTTCCCAGCCCCAACCGGCCAAGCCAAGGGTGGCTAGAGGTGGCAGCTTGTGGTTGTTACTCGTGGCTAGGGCTAGTCAAGGGTGTGTACCCAGTGTAGTAAAGGGAGGAGATGGTTCACATCAGGATCAAGTTTTCCCTTTTTCCCAGTAGATAGTCCTATTTTTTCGTTTTTGCTTTAACGGAGTCCACGGAGGCGCGCACACAATTTTTGTCCTTGAAAACATGTTCGTATAAGTAGTAATTTTCGTTTTTTGATTCTGAATATGGGCATAGGAGGCGGGTGCACGAAAACATTTTTAATGAAAGTGTCTGTAAACCTTTCATTCCTAGTGACTGGGTAGCGACTTCGATTGGCATTTTGGTAGGTCAAGCCATCATTAACTACAATCATTCCCAAG
>JAKNSH010348598.1:0-11512 GCA_027790015.1 Cymbopogon flexuosus
TCCTAATCGCTGTAGGGCCTTGTTAAGTTTCCAAAATTTTTTCCTAAATTTACTATGCAAAAAGAAGATTCGCCGTCACATCAAAATATCGACAAATACATGGAGTACTAAATATAGATGAAATCAAAAACTAATTGTACAGTTTTGTTGTACTTTACGAGATGAATATTTTAAACCTAATTAATAAATATTTAGACAATTATTATCAAATAAAAACAAAATTGCTACATTGCAGCACAGTGGCAAACAATGATTTTGGAGTGCCAAATTTGGCATCTAAACGAGGCCTAGATTTTGTGAGAGAATCCCAACGTGCCAAGAGGAGGTGGCCCCACCTGCAGAGTCACATGTTTACGAGGTGGGGCCATTCCTGACAAGTTAACCACGGGATTTACCGGGCACCGCACGTTCCACCGCGCCGCGTCGTCTTCTTCCTTCCGCGTGGAGCGGCGGAGTCGAGTCGAAAACGGAAGTTACCGACCGCGCAGGTCGGAAACGTCAATTCCATCCAATTCACCCAACACTGTAGACACATCGGCTCTGCTCCACGCGAGAATCCGAGAAGCCGCCTCCGCCCTCGTCAGCACCTCGCCGGAATCGGCGCGACTTGATCCGCGGGTTTCAACGTCGCGAGGGAGCCGAAAGTTACAGAGGCAGAGCGGCTGGGAGTTGAAGCTAGAGCGGCTAGGAGGAGTAGGTTTGGAGCGCTACCAAACAGGCCCTTGTCCTTCGGATCCCGGAAGTTGGAGGAGGGCGCGGAGGCGAGGCTTGCAAGGTCTCCCTCCCCTGCTGGCCGGCCGGCAGCGGGGGTGGCGATGGCGCACGAGCGGGGCGCCGCCGCATCCACCCACGCCGTGGCTCCAACCTCCGAGGAAGACGCGCTGTGAGTCTGCTACCTGTGAACCCTAAGGTCTTAGGCATGCCGCCGGACGCTGCGACTGATCATTCGGTGACCTTTGGTCTGAAACCCGCGGCAAATGGCAACGCAATTTTGTCCAGGTCGTTGGATGGTTAGGATTAGGATTTTCGTGATGTCGGGGATCGGAAGTTTGATGTCTCGGTGGGGCTTTGGCGTGTTCATGCCGCATGCTTCCGCGATTTGGGCTGCGGGATTCCATACGAGTGTGGTGAATGCGAGAGCAGAATTGACATATCAGAGCGGCCTGCTTGAGAGATTTGCGGTTATTAGTAGGATGAGCGGTGGTTGCTTGTTTCTGTACTATTTGTGATGTTCGGTTAAGTTCTGTCAGGTTAACTTCGTAATGTGAAGGAAGTCAGGGGATTAATGCTCTACTAGTTGTTAGCATGCTACATTTTGGTAGTTTTTGTGTTCAAATCTTGTAAGATTTTGGTGGTTTTATAATTCATATCCATAACTTCCAGTTTCACTGAAGCTAGTCCCTGAAAGGGTTGAAGGCATCAACCCTGACTTGGGAATGTCTTCATTTTTGACTGTGCTGTGTAAAAACCTCTCGCAAGTAGCGTACCATGTTCGTTGAACTGAGGAACTTTGTGACTATAGACTGAAGTTCTATACTAATGAATTTATTTGCTTAATTTGCGTTCAAGCAGATGGGCAAGTTAATTTTGAACCATGTGAAATTCTTCTGTTATCTAGGTTTATTGATTTACTACATGAAGCGCCCCTGTCTGGTCACCGGGAGCCTAGAAGCATAGTTGGTGGGACCTTGTACTGTATCTTATTGGTATGTGGAAGTTTCTTACCCATGTTATATCGTGCCTTACAGAAGACCATCTCTTACAGAAGACCATCTCAGATAAATAATTCTGTGTCATGCATTATACAAAAGAACCAAAACATTCTGCATTTTGTCATCTCCATGTGGCTGTTCTTGGATATTGACAAGACACTGCTTTACTCCTATATTCATTTTATATGATAGGTGCATTTTATTTATCTTTCTGTAGATAGGTTTTGCTGCTGTTGCCATTTCAGCTCGATGGATATTTCTCTTCGCGCCAGATATGATCTCTCCATTGCTATGCAGCTCCAATGCTATGCTTCTTGTTCTTACAGGTTTTCTTTTCTATACCTGCTTCCTTTGGGTACTCTGTCAACTATTTATTTGTTTCACATTATGCTTCTGGCTGTGAAGAATGGTTAACATGAAATCAAATGCAGGAATTTTTCAACAATATTGGGTTCACCAGGTTAGGAAAGTGAGATTGCAGGTATTACCAGTCAAAAGGGTGTTTGACTTTGTTTTGTTTCAATCATATCTCATGCAAGGGAATCCATGCATTAGTTGTAATAATTGATTTTATCGGACTTAGTATATGCATTTTGGTGAAGAATATATTTTCAAATTAATTAATCTGTTCTACGTTTACATGCAGGGCTATTATGATTTTAGCCAGAAACTGAAGCATTTTGCTCGACTTCCATTTGCTACTATTGCTTGTGGTGAGAATCACCCTATTTGACGCTCTAGTGCTAGCATTTATTATTTACTTTGTTTTACTTATTACAAACATCAGTCACTTTGTGAACAGCCACTTCCTTTTGTTGATAAGATATTAAGATCATCTTCTTTATTTTCTGTGATCACTTTCTCTTTATTGTTTTTATCCCTGAAGAACATAATATGAATTATGTGTATACGGTGTATTTCCAAGTTTTGTCCGTTCTCGCTCATTTAGAAAAATGTTAGGAGAACGGATTGTACTAGAACAGACAATGTATTCATTTCTGTTTTTTATTTTCACACTTGTTACCTGGCAGTCAAAATGGCCGCTGGTAAGTGGTAATGGTATCTATTTTTTTGCAGGGACTGCTTTGATGCTCTTAATCATGGTATGGCAACCTCTTGTACAAGTACTATCAGTTTCACTGCTTCTAAGGTGCACCCTGCAATCTTATATAGCTTGAGTAAATTGTTTGAATTTCTTAAGATAATGTTTTAGTACCTCTATTTTTATTGTTTCTATTGTGAAGTTTCAGTTGATTTCAATGATGCTCTTTGTATTGTGACTGTTTGACATAAGCCATATTTAGACCTGTGATGTGTATGCAAAATAAACCTTACCAGGAAACTAGAGGCAAAGTGCTTATGGCTTGGGATCTGCATCTAGTCTAGGCATATAATGGTTCCCCATTTTGCTTATCTCCTACAATTTGTCCCTGCTCTACTTTTAAGTCAGTAGGTTGGATTGTTGGATAAACTCAACAATAACAAAACCTTCTGATGATAATCCCTAAATATTATAAATATTAGCTTGCGCGCATCACATGAGATTCTGTATATGTCTAGAACATTGCAGTTAAAACCTTCTTTTCCTATAATGCAGGATTGCCATCGTAGTTGAGGTGACATGTGCTGGATGTTTTATGGGCTTATACATATGTGAGTTGAGTTCTTAATATTTATCTTTATATTCAAGAATATATGGGGAGATTAATTTTTCAGTTGCATGTGCTGTTATATATCATATTTTATCAGTTGCCCTTAAAATGCATGCTTCGAATCCCAGATGATTTTTGTAAGATTTGTGGCATGTGTCTGCTTGTTTCCTTTTGCAGGGCACATCCATAAATACAACTCTTTGGATGGCCAGCCTGATATTTTGCGGTCATTATATTCTGCACTACAGCCGTCTAGTACTTTCGAAGATCGAAGGTACAAGTGCATTAGGCACAGAAAATATACTTAGTTTTTTTCATGTTATCCGACAAGTTTCTATATTTGAACATTTTAGAAATTCCAAACTTACTCTTGTCTCTGCACACCCAAGCAATGCTTTGTTTGTGCACTTTCCGGCTTATTTCCTAACAGTGGAAAATGCTAGTATTAAACCTGCATAGCCATGTATAGTGTATCCATTAGAATTATTTGAATATGGTCTTCAACTCATATCTAACAGATATGAATCCAAACATGTATTGTTGAATAGTTTCTTTCTCTTAACATACTGCCATGGAGATTGGCTAGCTGATATATATACTTTTCTCTCTAGATATCATGATGCCCGTCTTTCTGATCAGCAGATGGCGTTGCTTCAGTACCAAAGGGAGAATATCCATTATCTGAGTGAGGAGGTACATGGAAGTTTCATGCAAAATAGTTGATACCTACCAAATCTCTTTTTCATTTATTTCTGTAAGAATAAGAGACTTATTTTAAGCACATGCATTTAAATTTGATTTCTTACGTTGTAAAAACATTATTTAGGCATGAAAATTATTGAACTAATAAGCAAGGCAAGACAAACACAGAATTAAATCTTTGGATTTTATGGATAGGACAGGCATGGTGAAGGCTGTGATAGTCAAATATACTAATAAACTTAAGGTCATGTTTGTTACTATGTACAGCATTTCTGTAATACATAAGAGTGCAGCTTTCGTAATATTTCTTTTCTAGAGGAAGGGGTTAAGCCTGGTTTCTTATATTAAAACCACAACAGACTGTACAGTGAGAGGTAACAGACAGAAATTAATGAAGGGTTTGTACCCAAGCTAACAGGGAATGTGTTGCAGATTCTTTTACTCTATGAGCTTGTAGGAGAGTGTCATTGGTAAAACTGTTTTTCCAGGAGGTGTAGCCTGGCTGCTTGTTCTAAAACGATTATATTGTTTCTTTGTTTCAAATTTTCCAAGCAGCAATAATGAAAATTTTCATGAAGAAGGGATTTTGGAAGGACTTTTTTTTGCCTTCTCCATCATGCTGAATCCTTTTGTTGATCAACAATTCGTTTCTTTGCTTGCAAGGTCCTCCGCTTGCAAGAATGCTTAAGCAAATACCAGAGAACTGATGCTGGAACCACTCCTCAGGTTCTCTCTCTGTGCATTGCACAATGATGTTGCGTGCTGTCTCTCATTGAGTAGCAGTCTGATGGTTCCAGATTTAGACAGAAGGAACTACCTAACTGTTTCAAATGGTGAATTTTCTTTTAATCTTCAGGTTGATCTTGCCCATCTCTTAGCAACTCGTGATCAAGAACTTCGAGCACTCACTGCTGAGGTAACTATGTTTATCAAAGTATTATTAGAGCAACTCCAACGGTTTTGCAAACGGGCTTTGCATTCTTGTTTTTGCAAAAAAAGTCTACAAAACTCCTATCCAACGGTTTGGCAAATGGGCTTTGCATTTTTGTTAACTTGGCAAAATCCTGAGATGGATTGGCATATATGCAAGCTCGCGATCGGCTTGGCATTCCGTCTCGCATGCTACTCCCACGCGCGCTCTTCCCTCCCGTGCCGCCGGGTTTCCTTTTTTGGATTTTGGCAAGTCAATTTTGCCAAACCGTTGGAGATAACCTTTTTTTCTCCTCCCCATATTGATTTGAGAGTTGGCAAACTCCATGTTTTGCCAAACAAAAAATGCAAAACCGTTGGAGTTGCTCTTAGTATCCTATTTTTGCATGAACATGCTTACTGCCTGAAAATGTGATTAAATAGTTAATTGGTGATATGTGACAAGGCAAGGCAAACTCTCAGTTACGTAAAACCATGTAGTATACACAAACCGTGGACCCTTTTTCATTATCAAGCATGATTTCCAATTTTTATATGCTTTTGCTGAAGCACCTTCAATGTAAGTAACTGAGTGGGCGGAGAAAGAATGCCTCAAGCACATATATTAAGTCGGCCAAGTCAAACTCCCCTGCATATGCTGGGATGCTCTCACTGTTGGAGGCCTTTCAGGAAAAGTGAAAAAAAAGAGTGGCTTGGGAGAAAAAGATGAAACTGACAGTCAGACATGTATCTTTGGTCTTTGCTTGTTAAGACAGAAGTTGAAAGGGTAAGAACAACGTGAACAATAAGCATCAAGGACAACGAGCAATAAACATGCTGCCTCACAAAGCCAAAATGGCAATGTCTTCGTAAGTTTGTAGCAGAAATGACTTCTGCCTTAAGGACAAATATTCTATAGCCTGGGGACAATGCAGCAGAACCATTGATGGCATGTCTGAGAGGCCAAATTAGATTAAAACTGTGTTATGCCAATTGAACTAATGTCGCAAATATAGGTCAAGGGTTGCTTTGGTTTCTAGGTGAGTCTGTTTTCTTACAACCCAGGGGTGATAGTGTGAATATGTGTGTTCTATGGGTTTCTTTCCCTATTCTTTACGCTTAGAACTTAGAATAATGATGTGCAGCCCTCCTGCCTGTTTGAGAAAAGATGTCACAAATATTCTTGATTTAATGTAAATGAACTGTTCATCTACAAATGGATTTATAGTAACACTGCGGCTATAGTAACTATAAGTCACAAAAAACTCTAGATCCTTGGGCTCAAAAAGCGCTAAGGAACACAATTGATTTCAGACTCGGGCTCAGGAATGGCTATTTTCTTCAGAAGAAGGACAGTGGCATGTTGTTGAAAGTGCAAGGGCTGCCCGTCTAATTATGGTACAAGTTATTACGAGTGCAAATGTTATGACATTACTATTTTGGGTTTATGTGACTGGATTTTTATTTAACTGCTCATATCTATATTATGTTAGGTTTTCTTGGACAGCAGACATGCAAATATCGACATGGATATTATTAAGGTGGTGTTTCTGTTATCACACTGTTTAGACTTGAGAGATCGCCAAAGCTTCCTATTTTTCATATGATCCCTGTTCTGATATTATTATTTTGCTATTTCCAGAAGGATTTATCTCCCCTTGTTAAGGATTTAGAACCTGGAAATCCTGAAGAGGAGGCCCCTATACCGTATGTCTTAATGCTTTCTAACTGGACACTCATCACCATTTCTTACTGTCACGGTACTGTCACGGTGGCCAAAGTGGCCTCGGGTTAGTAAGTTAGAAGGGCAATAGGCCCGGTTATCGAGTCTTAACCTCTCGTGAAGAGGAGCTATTGGGCCAAGCCCATTAGCAATTGTAACCCCCCTTATATATAAGGGTGAACCATGAATGAAGAAGGCAAGCAAGTTTAGGTTAAACCCTTTATCTCCTCTCCCTCCTCTCTCTAGCCGCCGTCTCTCTCTCACCCTTCTGCGCCGCCGCCGCCCTACCGCCGCTGCTGCGCCGCCGCCGCCGCCGCCCGTGCCGCGCCACGCCACACGCCGCGCCGCCCGCCGCCGCCACGAGCCGGTTGCCGACGCCGCCGTCCGCCGCCGTCTCGTCTCATACGGTTCCTCATCCTCTCCCAGCCGGATCGAGGGGAACGGAACTGTGACAAGTGGTATTCGGAGCACGATTCGACCACACTGATGCAGGACCTCTGCGAGTTCGCCATCTACTGGGAAAAAAGGATCACCAATTCTTTTCTTCAACACCAACAGCAGACAGATCAGAGGCATGTTCCACCACCCAAACGATCTTCCGCCCCTGCTGCTCCAGATCCAGATCCCCTGCCGTCACCAACGTTGGATCAATTTATCTTGGGCCTAATACCCATGAGCACAGCGGAACCCTTGCGACCTCAACCAGTCCGTGCAGAGAAACCTCCACCGCATAAACAGAACAGCCTCCAAAAATTGCAGTTCCCAAAGGACAACGGCCATGACTAACCATCGCAATGGATATATCGCTGCAACAAGTTCGCGTCTCAACTCACCAAACAAGAGGACCAGATGAACTTGGTGGCATTCCACTTACATGGCGATGCCCTCACATGGTTTATGCATTAGGAGAAACAGGTGGATCAATCAACTTGGCACGATTTCTGTCGTGCAGTCAACAAATGATTTGGGCCTACCCTGCACCACAATCACCTGGGCAACCTGGCTACCAACAAACAATTGGGCACACTCAATGACTACACAAATCAATTCCTACTGACCATCAACAAAGTCGAGGGACTCACAACAAAGCAGCAGGTAATGTTGTACATGGCAGGACTGACTCCAACCCTACAGATTGACATCCAACTGCAACAACCAAAGGACCTCGAGACAGCAATGGCCCTAGCCCGCAAGTTCCAACCAAGGGTTATAGAGGAGATCCCTCCAAACACAACTCCATTGGACATTGAGGTGGAAATCTCACAGAGTTAACACAAACCAGAGAATGCAAGTCCAACTATCCATTCAAGGACGTGAGTTCTTGGCTCTACTCGACTCGAGATCAACACATAACTTCATTGACTCCCAAACAACATCGGCCTTGCAACTCAAACCAACACATACATCGAACAGCATCAAAGTACATATAGCCAATGGTGATCAAGTCTCAAACGCAGGTGTCTACCGAAATCTACACGTCGAGATAAATCAGGAAAGGTTCGTCATCGACTGCTACATCAAACTGGGAGGATATGACTTTGTGCTTGGAGTGAACTGGTTGAGATCCCTAGGCCCCATCATTTGGGATTTCAGCAACCTAACAATGAAGTTCTGGCGGAACAATAGGTGCATCCTATGGACTAGTTTGAGCGCGCCACCCTATCTCGCATCCACACCCTCAGTCAACCAGACTCAATACAATACGTTCTGCGGGAGTTCAGCGACTTGTTTCAGGAACCAACAGGACTACCGCCCAAGCGTAGGTACGACCACCGGATTCACCAGAAGGACCCATCTAACCCGACAACAGTCTGCCCCTACCGCTACCCACAACTCCAGAAGGATGAACTGGAACGACAATGCGAGACAATGTTGAAACAAGGCATCATCCGGTACAACAAGTCTCCATTCTCGTCCCCAGTACTCTTGGTCAAAAAGCATGACGGTTCATGGAGGTTTTGCGTGGACTATCGCGCACTCAACGACAACACATTGAAAGATAAATTTTCCATCCCTGTTATTGATGAGCTCCTCGATGAATTAAAAGGCGCCAAGTACTTCACCAAACTTGATCTGCGCTCAGGCTATCACCAGGTTTGCATGCACCCTGATGATCTTGAGAAAACAGCATTCAGGACACATCATGGCCATTTCGAATTCCTGGTAATGCCATTTGGACTCTACAACGCACCAGCAACGTTCCAGGCCCTCATGAATGACATCCTCAGCAACTACCTCCGGAAGTTTGTTCTGGTCTTCTTCGATGACATATTAATCTACAACCAGACGGAGGAACACCTGCAACACATCAGGCAAGTATTTGCGTTACTACAAGCAAACTCAGTCTTCCTTAAGCAGTCCAAATGCTCTTTCGCCCAATCTTCTCTAGGATACTTGGGATCCAGATAACAAGCAGTTGCATCATGGCCCCAACCATGCATGGTACAACAACTTAAAGGATTCCTTGGCCTCATGGGATACTACCGCAAGTTTATCAAGAGCTATGGAGCCAGCTTCCACTGGATAGCGTCAGCAACGTCAGCCTTCCAACAACTCAAACAGGTACTCTCCACAGCACCGGTCCTACAATTACCTGACTTCAACAACTCATTCATCGTCGAGTGCGATGCATCATCCACCGGATTTGGAGCAGTACTTCACCAAGGAGGACCAATAGCATACATGTGGGGTCGCCCCTTCATTGTGAAATCAGATCACTATAGCCTCAAATACATTCTGGATCAACGCCTCTCAACGATTCCACAGAACCAATGGGTGAGCAAGCTATTAGGCTTTGATTTTTCGGTTGAGTACAAACCAGGAAGACAGAATATAGTGGCTGACGCCCTCTCACGACGAGACGCAACCGAGCCATCAATCCTGGCAATGTCAGAAATCACATCTCCCATCTACGACAAGATCTGTATTGAAATCGGAACGAACAAGGAGGCCAATAAACTGCTACAACAGTTTCAGGAAGGTAAACTACCACCTAAGTGGACACTCAACAATGGACTACTATACAAGAACAGAGTATACATTCCAGAAACCTGCTCCATCTGGCACCTGGTGCTAGATGCCATCCACAACTCCGCCCATGAGGGTTATGAGGAAACATTGCAACGCTTCACGCTGTCGTTTCACACGGAGAAAGCCAAAGATAAAGTTCGTCAGTTCGTGAGTGAATGCCGCACTTGCCAGAGAAACAAGACAGAGCACCTACACCCTGCAGGACTACTTCAACCACTACCCATTCCAGCACAGATCTGGGAGGACATTTCTATGGACTTCGTCGAGGCACTACCTAAGGTGGGAGGTAAATCAGTCATACTAACTGTTGTAGATCGCCTGTCCAAGTATGCCCACTTCGTACCGCTGGCACACCCATACTCTGCAACAACAGTGGTACAGAATCAGACTCCATGGAATTCCAAGTTCAATTGTCAGTGACAGGGATGTTGTATTCACAAGTAAATTCTGGCAGGAATTGCTCAAACTGTCCGGAATCAAACTAGAGATGAGCTCAGCATATCACCCACAGTCCGATGGTCAATTAGAAATCGTCAACAAGATCATCGTCATGTATCTCCGCTGCCTGACGGGTGAGAATCCCAAAGAATGGATCCAGTGGCTATCGTGGGCAGAATATTGCTACAACACCATTCAAGTTAGTCTATGGCCGTGACCCACCAGCAATGAGAACCTACAATCCAGGTGACGCCTCCACAACGGCAGTTGATAAACTATTAGTGGAGTGGGACTTGTTTCTCGAAACAACTAAAACCCGGCTGCTACAGTCCCAAGACTACTACAAGAAACACTACAACAACAAACATACATATCGATCATTTGAGATTGGCGACTGGGTTTACCTCAGATTGATGACCCGCACAGCGCTTGGCATCACAGATCTACGAAAAGGGAAATTGGCTCCAAAAGTCTTCGGACCTTTCCAGATAAGTGAACGCTAGGGATTAGTGGCTTACCGCCTGGCCTTGCCTGAGGAGGCGAGAATCAACAATGCATTCCACATTAGCACCAAGTTTCGCTAGGCGCTAGGCAGATTCTAGGCGTCGACCCTCAGCCTAGGGCGTAGGCGGGATTAATCGCGCCTAGGCGTTTCTAGGCGTTTTCCTAAGCGTTTTAAATCCATACATATAAAAAAAGAAAAAACAGGACATTTGTGGGCCAAGAGTTGTATAGAAAGGCCCATAAGCAGCCCAAGCCCACATCTCCTAACCTCATCCCCAACCCTATCCCTTCTTCTCCTTGACCACGCGAACGCCGCCTCCATTCCCGTCCACGCCGGTCGCCGCCCTCTTCTCCTTCACGTCGTTTCCGCCGGACTGCCAACATCCCGGCTCCTCCGCGCCGTCCTCCGCCCCGTCCCCGCCTTCTCAGCGCCGCTCGCACCCTTCGCCGCGCCCGTCCCTGCTTCTCCGCCTCCTCTGCCACGGCCGCCGTCGCCGCTAGCCTCCTTTGCCGCCGCCGCGCAAGCTCTCTCGCCCGCTCGCCGCCATCTCTCTCTCTCCAGCCCGCGGCCGCCTGCTTCTCCCTCACCGGCGACCTCAGCCCGCCCAGGTCGCCGACTAGGGGGTACTCGCGACGGAGGGCTTCGCCTACCGAGTAATCCCGCCTAGGCGGCCGCCCAGTTCCGCCTAGCGGAACTTGACATCAGCATGTTGAAACCACATAAGGGACCACCACCAGATAAAATGGCCGACCTACCATAGATGGACGATGGCATCCCACCACCAGATCCACAGTACTGGAAGCACGATCAGTCGGAGGCAAAACGGAACTCCTAGTCAAAT